>CANUEY010686759.1:0-10853 GCA_948099555.1 Croton setiger | reverse complement strand
GATTCAAATAAACCAAAGGGTAATTTGGTCATTTTGAAAAAAACGTTGACTTTTCCGTTGACTAACGGCCAAAGTGGACGGAAGGACCTGAGAGTCTATTTTTTCAAAAGTTAGGGACCCGTTGATATAATTTCCAAAATAGAGGGACCTACGAGTTTGTTGGGCCAAACTTCAAGGACCCAAAAGTAATTACCCCTTTTATTTTTAAAATGGAGTAAGTAGCACTTTTAGCCTTTCAAACACAATTAATCTCCTCCAATTAATCTCGTTTATAGTAATATATGTATATATTAAGGCTAAAGTAACAATTTCAGCACTATCTAAAATATAACAATTTCAATATATTTTTTGTAAATAGGATTTCCAGAATCTCATTCTTCCTCTTCAGTATCTTTATTGAGCTCTAGAATCTACAACAAAGAAAGAAAAAAAATTAGAGGCAGATCAATCATAATTACTGCGATTGATCTACATTCACTGCCAACTATCACAATTGTACAGTATATATATGTATTGTAAATAAGATTAAAGAATATAAAAAATAATAATCCAAAATTTCAGAATTCTAAAACTCAAATTCTGAATTCTTATCATGGTATCAGAGTTGGTTGCTAGTCATTAGACCTTAAGCAATCGTTAAAGCTCATCATATACCACTTCTTACCTGAAAGAATGGCAGAAGGAACTTCTGCCTCATCAACCAAAACCACTGAATTAGGGGAAACCAGCAACCCCGTAAACATGTATCAGATTCTAGAAATAATCTAAAGCATCAGCTTAAACCAGAAACCCAAAGAAAGCAACAGCAACCAACCAATTTAATCTCAACAAAATTAAATGACCAAAAATTATACAATTTGGTCCAGGCTTATGAGCCTTGCACTTTGAGGCAGAGGCAGGCTCAATCATATCACTGCCCGTCCGCCACATCATAGTGATCCCATATATCAACAATGGATTCAAAATGATTCCATTGTCATCATATGGATCATTGAAAATATTGAAGCTGATTTGGTACATCAGTATATCAATTACTAAACAACATGAGAGTTATGGCTAGGGATCGAGGCAACTTACAGCAGTGGAGAGGACTCACAGCAGATCTTTAGTCTGGTGGTCAAATCAAACAGTATGAGGCAGGAAGACCAATCATTGGAGAAATACTACAGCCAGCTTCAAGCAGTATGGAAAGAAATTGACAAAATAATGCCTAACCCTATGAAGTGCCTTGAGGATATAAATCTGTTTAACAAATTGCAACAGAACAATAGACTCTATCAATTTCTTGCTGGAGTAAAAGGGATTTACGACACTAATCGAAGGGATCTCCTCAGAAAGAATCCCCTCCCGACGGTGGAAAGCGCGTACGCAGCCCTATGACAGGAGGCGTCCAGAAGGGAAATAATGAGTGAGGATAGAATTCTGCCATCATCGGAGGAGATCTCCTCAGGCGTTGGAACTAGGCTGGTAAGCCGGTCAGAACCAGCCAAGAAACTGGCTAGATCATCACTCCGACGGGATAGGAAGGACAAGAGTCAGTTAAGGTGCACCCATAATAATGGAATGAAGTACAACAAAGAGGGATGCTTCCAACTTATTGGATATCTAGACTGGTGGACAGAAACAAAGAGGAACAGGAAGAAGGCCATGATTGCTACGACAGCGGTGGCAATCACGAGACCACCATCACCGAAGGCAATAGAATAGAAGGAACAATGGCCTTGGCTACCACTTCTAAAGAAGGTAATAGAGAAAAAAGGCCAAGGGGCGTGGGAGAGAGACTGAGTAGAGAAAATAAAGGATGGAGAACAGGCAGCAATGAGGGTGAAAAAATAAAGATAGAAGGAAGTATAACCCTAGGGTTTGAGGGAAAAATTCAAAAAAGGTCCTCAAACCTTACCTTATTTACACTTGCATTCCCAAATTCTGAATCTTCTTAGTTTGACCCACACAAAATTAATTTCTCCTAATTTAATCCCAGCAGAATCTTTAATTCACAAAAATTTTAAACTAAAGGGAAAAATAATAAATGGATATTTAATTGTGGGGCTAGAAACACAATGTCATACAACATTTCTGACTTTTAGTCATTAATTAAGCCCTACAGGACTTGCATCAAAAGCGCTAATAGGAGTCTTTCACTAGTTAAAGTAGCTAGGAAGATTGCTATTTCTCCTTCCCTAAAATTTTCCAACTGCATTTATGTTCCCGATCTATCTCATAAGTTGCTCTCTATTAGCCATTTGACTAAAGAATTAAATTATATGGTCCTAATACACCGAACTTTTTGTCTTCTATAGGATATTCAGACGGGGATTAGGCATAGTTCTGAATGTAAAGGATTATACTTTGTCGATGAAGTGGACCAACAAGGCATTGAATCACTTGCTCACGGGATAGTGGATCGTCAAGCGTGGTTATGACACCGACGACTGGGACACCCATTGTAAGGGTACCTTAAAATTCTTTTTCCCCTAATATTTTACTGTGTGTGAAACATGTATTATGGATAAAAGTCATAGACAACCATTTCAGCCCACAAATTCTAGAGTCGATAGTCCTTTTACCTTAATACATATTAATATTTGGGGTCCAGCCCCCAACACAACTAAACATGGGTATTTATAGACACGGCCATGGGTCGGTTCGGCCGACTGGCCCGCGTGAACTGGCCCGTGGCTGAACCGGCCCGAACCGCCCCCAACTCGTAACCGTAAAAACCAGAACCTGAACCGGCTGGAGGACGGGCCGGTTCAGGTTCGATAAAATTTGGAATCGGAACCATTAGAACCCATGAACCGTGAATGAACCACTAGGCCCGTTGAATGGAACCACTGGTTAACCGTTAAAATTTAAAAAAAATTGAAAATTTTGAAACCAGCGGGTTGAACCGGCGGACTGGGATCGCACGGGTGCAGACGGGTTGCAGGCTTGGCCCGGCGGGCCGAAACCGCGGGCTGGCCCATCAGGAGGCGCGTGCTGAAACAATGGGACGCGCGTGCTGTTGGCCCGGCGGACCCAGCCCAGGGTTCCTTCTGGTGGCGCGTTTGTCAGGCCTGGCCGTACGGGCCCATGGGCTGGCCCATGGTGCTGAATTCTGGACAGATTTTTAGGGGGGAAAAAATTCAAATTGTGGACGAGTTTAACCCCGTGAATAGTGAAAAATGGGTAGTTTTTAGGGGTAATTTGTGTCCAACGAAATTTAAGGAATTTTCTATAAATTGGAGGGGGTGGGGAATTTTTTTTTACAACTTTGCTCACTCTATACTCTCTCATACTGTCCAAAAAAAATTTTAATTAGTTCTCATATTGTGTAATTTACATTGTAACTCTGCCCAATTTTTTTTTCCACTAATTATTTTTTTTTTCAAACCCTAAACCTTAGTTATTTTAAAAAAAAAATGTATCAACCCGGATCAAGTGCTGCCGGAGGAAGGGATAAGAAACCGGAAATCCATGAAGTTAGAGAACAGTTAATTCATGATTTATTTGATTATCCGGTCAATCCAACCAGATCTCAAATGTTTATTGGAGGGGTGCCTATTAATTCTCCAACAAATTTTGAAGACTTTACAACCGAGAAATCGAGGCAACATTTACAACCCGAAATGCCGCCACCGCGACCATCCCAACAAACACGGTTTACTTATTTTATTTTTTTACTATTTATTTTTATTTATTAATTTACTATGTTTAATTTAATTTTTTTTTGTTAATAATTTAATTTCACTTTTTTTATTTCTTTAATTTTATGTTTCGAGTTAATTATGTTATTTAATTTTTATTCTTCATTTAATATTTATTATAATTTTTTTAATTTATTATATTTTTCATTTAATTTATTTATTATTGTTTTAGTTTTTATTATTATTTATTTATTATAATTTTTTTATTTATTATTGTTTTAATTTTTTTTAATTTTCTTTTATTCTGTCCTCTGTACCTTATTTAATTTTTTTTTTTTATTTATTATTTATTGGGGTTACTTATTATTTTTATTTTTTTTCAGTCCCGAATTAATTCGGAGGAGGAAGTTGGGACACAACAACAATATGTTTCCCAAAAGTATACAAGTGATGTACCACAGCATTTCCGGCGGGAGTCCGTCGGAAATTCGGAATATGTTCAAATTTGCAAACATTGTAACATACGTTACAAGTGGAAAATGAGCAGAGGGTATGGAACGATGAAGCGGCACATGGAGCAAAAGTATCCGGCCGAATTCTTCGGTAAAAAAAGATTGCAACGCAAATATCCGGGTAAGCTTTCTTTAAAAATTTTATTTTTAATTTTAAAGATAGAGATTATAAAAAAAGATTAGCTGAATTTATATGTTTTGAAAAATTGTCTTTTTCTTTTGGTGAGAAATGTGTTTATTAATTTTTTTAAAAAAATGTGTTAATCCACTTGCTAAAAATGTTCTAGAAATATAACTAAAAAAATATTTTAACTTTATTTAAAGAAAGAAAGAAAATATTAATTGGTCGATTTGCTGCATTGGAGGGGCGTGTCTCTATCTGTTCTGATATTTGGACAGATAATTGGCACAACCACTCCTACATGGGTATTACAGTTCATTTTATTGATAATTCTTGTTAGTTGCAAAAAAGAATAATCGTCTTTCGTGCTTTTGACGAAAGGCATACTGCCGCTAATATTTATAAGATCATTCATAACATTTTAGATGAATATAAACTTGTAAAAAAATTTTTAACAATATCATTTGATAATATTGCATCAAACACTGCATCCATCCATCAATTATAAGAATTATGCCAACCTAATGTTGGCTGTAAATTTTTTCATATAAGATGTGCATGTCATGTGTTGAATTTATGTGTGCAAGATGGTTTGAAATTTTTGGAAGTGAATATTTCACCTATTAAAAATGCAATTAAACACCTCTACTCTTATAATAAATTTATGAAAAATTGGTTTAAATTTTGTAGAAGTAATAATTTGACTCCTACAAAATTTAAACGTGATGTTGTACACATGTGGAATTCCACCTACACTTTATTAGCACAATCATTCGAATATAAGGATGCATTGTGTGCATTTTATAATTTTCAGGATAACCACGATATCGTGATTTATCCACAATCATGGGAAATTTGTTCTAAAATTATTAATTTACTTGAAGTGTTTAATGATGCAACAAAAAATTTTAGTCATGTGTACAAACCAACATCGCATATTTTTTTGCAATGTAGTGTTAATATAGTGGATAGATTGTAATTGTTTGAAAATGATGTTCAATTGAAAGATTGTGTGCATGTTATGAAAAATAAAGGTGAAGTTATTTTAAAATTATTCCTTATTTATTTTTGGTTGCTGCTGTGTTTGATCCTAAGGTTAGATTAGATGTTTTAGAAACTATATTGGATGTTTATTATAAAAATTTAAATTTGCCTATTGATGAAATGATTAGTGTACATAGTTTAGTTAATGAAACTAGGCAAACTGTTACTGATTTGTTTATTGAATTTTTTGCAAATTCCGCTTCGGCTATTAAAACTAACGTTGACGGAAGTTCTACTCCCGCCAGACCGGGTGGGACCTCGGTTCAAAACAAAATGTCCCTTATTTATTCCCAACGCCAAAAAAGGCCGAGGGGGACTGGTGCAAGTTCCTATCCGGAACTTGACAAATACCTGTCCACCGAGTTTGAATTTTCAAGTGCAGCTACGGATCCGATCAATTTCGACATATTAGAGTTGTGGGGTAGACATGAAGACACTTTCCCAATTATCGCCAAAATAGCTAAAGATGTTTTGGCGGTGCTGGTCTCAACAGTCACCGTTGAGCAAGTATTTAATGCCGACGGCCTTCTACTTTCCGAGAAAAGGACAAAATTGAGAGCAGAAAATTTAGAAGCCCAAGCGTGCGTCGGCGATTAGGTGGTCGCCGACTCACGTAAACAAGAATGCTGGACTTCTACCTCCGATGAAAGCTCCGAAGTCACCGAAACCTCCTCCGCCGTTGAAAATTGAGGTAAACATTAGAACTACGTGAGCTTTGATTTTTCTTTCCACTAAAGAAAATACGTAGGCCGAAGAAATTTTTTTTTTTAAACAAAATTTATTCTCAAGCCCAATTTCTTTTCCATTTTTTTCTTTTTTTCAAATATATTTTCCAAGTTCTATGTAAATTGTAATGACATAAATTGAATGTTACATAAATTGAATGTTACATTTTTCAATTAATAAAATATTAACTTTTTTATTTATTCATTTTATTGTCTACATTATTTTTTTTATTAATTGAACTTATTATTTTATTTTTACCAAATAATTAATTTTATTTTATTACTATTCTTCATTTTTCAACATTCCAATCCAATTATTCAATATTTACAATTCTTCTTCAACATTTACAATTACAAATTAAATATTTCTTCTTCAAATAATAAATTAAAAAAATTAAAATTATTCAAACTATTGGAGTCCAAAAAAATTATTCAAGCTATTTGACTCCAAAAAAATTAAATGTTCATTTGAATTAATTAAATTGATGTTAGAAGTTAATTTTTAATTTTTTTAATTTTTTTTTCGGAAATTATTGTGTGGACCGGCGGTTAATCGGATTCGAATCGCCGGTTAACCGCCCTTCCTCGGCCTGCCGGTCTATGCTCCATCGAACCGGCCCACCCCAAACGGTATACGAACCGCCCCAAACCGCCGGTTCCTAACTCGCCTGCGAACCGACGGTGGAACCGGCCCGGACCGTGGCCACGTCTAGGTATTTATATTTTATGCTTTTAATTGATGACTGCACATGAATGACCTGAATCTATTTTTTAAGGAAAAAATCTGAAGTTCTTGATAAGTTTGTGTCCTTTTATAATTTGATTCAAACCCAGTACCAAAAACAAATTAAGATACTGCGATCAGAAAATGGTGAGGAATATGTCAGTCACATCATGAAACGATTCTTTCAAGAAAAAGGACTTATTCAGCAAACCATTTGTCCATACTCTCCTCAACAGAATGGGGTCGAGAGCGACAGAAGCGAATTCTTCTTGAAATGACTCGGGCAGTCATGAAAGAATCCAAGGTTACTCAATCCTTCTGGCCTGAAGTTGTTGCTACCTCTACTTACCTTATAAACTGAGTTCTTACAAAAATTCTTGATCTTAAGACTCCATTTGAAACCTTAGCCCATTATACCTCTGTCCTATCAACCTTAAACCTTTTACCCTGAATCTTTGAATATACTGTGTATGTCTATATTCCTAAACAAAATAGAACCAAACTTGAACCCTGTGCAGTTAAATGTGTATTCGGTTATGGTATTAATCAAAAAGGATATCGATGTTATGATCCCACTACAAATCACCTATATACCACCATGGATTGTGATTTTGTGGAAACTGAATTTTACTACCACTAACAAAAGTGGTAAGGGGGAGAGTCATGATATTGTCGCATTGAGTTGGTTACATAGTCCAAACTTGACAGAAACAGTCCTACAAGAGCAAGTAAGTGGTGCCACCAAGTCTACTACTGAAGACATGAGACAATCTAATACACTAGAGCCTTCATCGTCTTTCCTTCTTGATATACCTGAGGTTAGTAGTTTTAGAATGACCTCAAAATCTAACCCTGCAGGATCAGAAGAACAAGTACAAAAGACATAGAATAGATATATCCTTCCACCAATAAGAAATCAAGGAGATTCACCCAAAAGATATGAACCGGAATATGAAGCTCAAAGATCAAAGTATCCAGTAGAGACAATAGTAAAGAGGAGTCCATCTAGCGAAGGAAGGGCATTTAATACCTCCCTCTACTCTGGAAAAATTCCAAAAATAGTGGAAGAAGCCCAAAGGAGGGAAGAATGGAAATAAGCAATGAAGAACGAAATAGAGGCACTGGAGAAAAACAAAAGTTGGTGTTGTCGATAAAAAATATTTTTTAATTTTGGTTTTGGGAAGCGCCGAAACTAGTCGGTCTTAAAAATGTTTAAAAGAGTCGCCACCCGAAATTCGGGAAAAACCAAAAAATTTTTATTTTAAAAATGACTCCGTTTTTATTTTAAAGGCAACTGGTTAATTTTTCAGAGATTCTGATAAGGGGGTTGGGTACGTTAGCCGAAATTACATTTTGACTAACGCCCGGTATAAAACCGGCCTCTGATTTGTTTTTCTTTCCAAAATTTTAAGTTTTAAAATAAAAATCCGTTGCTGTGATTATGCTAACGATGTTCCTAATTATGGCGATTATCGGTCATTTGGAAAACAAATTCAATAACGAAAGCAATAAAATGCGAAAATTAAAGTGCGCAAATTAAATAAACAATCCCTAAACTAATTATTCTTTCTCCGATTTGGAGAAAATAATTACAAACCGAAACTACAAATTTACAATCTACCCTTTAATAACCCAAATTAAAACCCAAATCCCACAAATTATAAAACTAAACATTAAGTGGAAAATTACAAGATTGGTCCTTAAACTTTAGAAAAATTACATTTTAACCCAAAAAATTTGGAAAATTACCAAAACAATCCCTTAACATGCAATTTGTCTAAACAATCCAAGAAAAACGTAAAACATGCAAAACAATTAAATTTCAAGCCATCACATGCAAAATTTCAGTTTAGTCCCTTGATTTTCTCAAAATTGCAAATCTGCCCCTTTCTATTGCTACTGGATTGTCAATTAGATAAGACCATACTGTGCATTTCATGTTTCAAGATAATATGGACAAAAACAGCATAATGAACAAAGGGATAACAAGCATAAGAGATGCAAAGATGGAAGTGAAAACAAGTTGTTTGCATGCTGGAAAATGGACAACCATTCATTCATTCATAATCAACATTCTAATGCAGCTAGACTGTAATGAAATGTAATGTAAGGTTACTGATAAACCAATCAAAAATTGATCCCTAAGTGCAGAAAGAAGAAGATAACATTATTGGATTGTATGTACTAGTTCTTTTTTTAGCAGAAACATCCATGGCAGGAACAAAGAAAGTTCAATTTAATAAAGACCATTTAAATTTCATCACTCATCATGGCATTTCAGTAAAGAATACAAAAAAAAAACTTTAAGGCTGCAATTTATAACCAAGGCAATTTTTAGCTCTAAACAGTCTAACTGTCCTAGGTAGCATTAACATCCATAATTTCCCTTTGACAGAATAAACTTACTGACCTAACCTTCATTTATCTTAGTACTAATAACACAACAATTCAAATAATCACTGAACAAGGGATAACTTCCTTACACAACTCTGAATTTATAAGAAACTGGATTTATTTGAATGGACAAAGGGACACTATTTGAAACAGATAACAACTGTGAACAAAGAAACAGACAATGAACAAGGAAGCATTTTCAAGAAACCATCAGCTCAAGAATGAATAACAGGATAGGCAGATTCATTTAAACAGAAATTGAGTCTTTGTAAGTCCATAATCAAACTCAAGACAGACAATATGCTAACACAACCATGGTCAGAAATAAAACAGATAGTTTAAGGAGATCTGCATATCTCAGAAACATAAACAGTATACAATTCAATCTGGCTCAATATACTATTCCTTATTTCAAATTGTTTGAGAACAATCAAGATAAGAATCATTTTATACTCTTAAGAAACAAACTGCAGCAGTTACATGTTCTAGACAGAGGACAAATAAACAGTAAAGGTAAAAATAAGATTATATCAAGGGATTTGATAAGTAACATCAAGTAGAAACAATTAAACTCAACAAATCACAATGCTCAATCTGGATCCCAAATCTTTCCAAACATCAACATTATGAAAACAGAAATGAAGATTAAAAGAAAAGTAATAAATCAAAAATAGTACCTTAATTGCTCCCAGAAATCTTTAATTGGATTCCAAAAGAAACGAAGTTTTTACAAAATTCCAATTAAACTTCAATCGAAACAGTATATTTGTTTTTACACTCAAAATTGATTCCTAATATCAAATTGTTTTTGATATTGGAATCGACAGAAGCTAAAATCAGGAGGTAATTGGACACAATCCCCAAAAAACCCCAAATTCTAGAATGGAAAACCCTAAAATTCTAATCTTACAGAAAATCTTTCGATTCCTTACAAATTTTTCTCGACTGCTCCCCCCCTGGAATTGGTTGTTGGCTTCCACCTTTTTATCTCTCTTCCTTCGCGTCTGGTACTGCTTTTTCCCTTTTCTTTTTTGGATTTCTTCTCTTGCCTCCACGTAGCCATTCTGTTATGCGTTAAGGCAATCTTCTGTGGTCGATTTCACCTTAGCTCGGCATGCACTCGTCTTCAACCTTCACTTTCTTGGTCTCCTTCCTTGTTGCTTCTGTTTCTCCGTCTTCTGTTCTTCAGTTTTCATGGCTGTTTTCGTGTTTCAGTTCGAAGGCTTCTGTCTTCGACTGTCTGCTTCTTTTCATTTGTTTGATTTCTTTTTTTTTTTGTTTTTGTTAAACTCAAAACGACGTCATTTCAATTGAAACAGCGCGTTTTGGGTATAAGTTTTAATTGAAATTAGTTTAATTCTGAACCGAACCAGTTCGGTTCGATTCAGAATTAAACTTTCCTTCTTTTTCATCCCTTATTTTCATTTTCTTCAACTTTGGACCCTTAATCTTTTATCTCTCTTTCAATTAAACCCCTCCTTCCCTATTCTAATTTTCAATTCTTCCTCATTTCTTTTCTTTTTCTTCAATTAAATCCTTTTTTTCAATTTTATTCATTTTTCTTCCTTTTTCTTCTTTTTTAATTTTTTCTTCTTCTCTTTTTTTTTTAAACTTTTTTTAATATATTTTCTTCAATTTTTTATGAAATAAAAATTAATACCAAAATTAAAACTAATATATATATATATATATATATATATATATATA
>CANUEY010686593.1:0-11165 GCA_948099555.1 Croton setiger | reverse complement strand
GTTCAGATTCGGATTCAATTTCCCCATCATGTGTAGCAATCATCACACGCCTATTTGGACATTGTGAAGCAATATGCCCATTCTCCAAGCATTTAAAACACTTGATTTCTCTACTTGGAGTAGTTTTGGAAGGTGTTTCCTTTGTTAATTTTTATGGATTAACATTCAGCCCCTTTGTAGAAGTTGAGAGTGAATTCTTTTAAAAGAGTACTTGGAATCTCTTTTGTAATTTGAATAGCCTCCACTTGAAGTTGAAACTTTGGTATGGCTAGGTTTCATCAAACTTCTATTCTTCAATCTTCTCTCAACCTTCATGGCTTTTTCAACTAGTTCCTCTATAGTATTATACTCATACATCTCCAACTCATTAGCAATATTTGAATTTAATCCTTCAAGGAACCTAGACATCAATCTTTGATCATCTTCTTCAATGTTAGCCTTTGCCATGATCATCTCCATCTCCTTGTGGTATTCTTCAACACTCTTTCCACCTTGTATCAATCTCGCCAAACGGTTGTACAAATCTTTATAGTAATGAGAAGGTACAAAACGGGTTCTTATTAATTCTTTCAATGTCTCCCAACCAGGTACGGGTCTCATTCCCTTCCCTCTTCGATTAGCCTTCAATTGATCCCACCAGAAGGTAGCATATCCTTTAAATTCTACGACTGCAAAGTGTGATTTATTCTCTTCGAAATAATTATGGCACTCAAAAATTTGTTCAACCTTTCGCTCCCACTCAATATACTCTTCAGCATTGTTTCTCCCCTCAAAGGAAGGAACCTCATCTTGATGGAATCATTGTTATGTCGTGGCTGATTTTCTGCTACCTATTCTTCTTCGTCATGCCTTTCCCTCATTCCAACCCTTATAGGTAAAAGTCTTTGCGCAATCTTACTGGTGGTGCCGGATGCTCCCTCTCTTTCATTAAACGATTCATGTTTTCAGTTAAGGTAGCCATCATCCTTGCCATCTCTTCCATTCTTGCACTATTCTCTTGCATGTATGTCTTGAAAGTAGCAGGTTCATTTTGGATATCTTCCTCTTCATCATGTGCGCCTTTCCTACTCATGTTTGAAGAAAGCAACAAACGCAACACTCGCAAAAATAAAGGTTAATAGCAAACTAAAATCCACACAATGTGGTTCTCTCTTACCTCTCATCCTCTTTTTCTCTAGTTGCACTTCAGAACAAGTTCCACAAATCAAACTCCATTAGACGTTCAAAGAAACTAGAACCTAATTCCTAGAACTAAATAGAAAACTTGACAAGTATCCGGAGGCAACACAAGAGAATTTGTGTTACATGATTTAAAACCAAGTATTGACACAAGCAAATGATACTTAGTAATGTAATGGAATTCAATGCTAGATAAAAAATAAAAATAAAAACAATGAGGTCAATGAAAAACGAATTTGGATATAATGAATCAAAATCAACTCACTCTTGGCAAGCTGATTTATGGATCTAATAAATTCTACCCAATCCGCTAAGTTCTAGACTCTAGAACCCACTTCAAACAATCAATTAGGATGATATTTAACTTGCGAGTTAAATTCAAACAGCCCCTAAGTCTCAATCTTTTTTGAATTGTGAACCACTCAAATTCAGCAAACTAATCTTGGATTCAATATTGAATTCTTGTTTTCCGCAAACCACTTTTCCCTTTTTTTTCTTTCTTTTTTTTTCTTTTTTCCTTTTCTTAAATTCAATCTTGAATTTTCATTTTTTTTATTTTCGTTTTTTTTTCTTTTAAATTTGAAAGACTAAAAACAACATTAAGATGGATGAAACTTGTGGGGAAAAGAAAATGAAAGACTACTCGTAACTCAGTTTACAAAAAGAAAGATGAAAGACTCAAAACAAAAGACCCAAAACACAAAAAGAAAGATGAAGACCCTAAACAAAAATCAACTCAAGATTCAATAAGATGAAACGAAACCCTAGATAGAACAGATAGATAAGAATTACCTGTTTTCAGTGCTCTGATACCAAATGACTCGGAACCCTATGGCAATAAAGGCCTCAAACTCGCACGCACACTTTGATTAAGAAAGCAATCCACCCTCTATAACACCCATTGCTTATGAAATCAAGAATGCTAATAACAGAAGGATTTTGTAAGGTAGAAATCAGAAAAACGCCACAAACAAAGTTTGATAAGTAAATCTGAATTCTTGATGCAATCCAAGAATTAGTGTTTCTCTCCCTAAAACTAGAATCACACGAAATATTCTTGAAAAGAATATGTATCTCGAAATTTTATGAATAGTTGATTAACCTCTTACAAGCATATGTTGCCTATTTTTATATAGTGAAAGGCATAAATCATAATGAAATAAGAAAATCTAATTAGAATCTAAAACAAATCCAAATTCTAACTAGAAAACAAATTTTATCCTAACTAGATATCAAATCTTATCTAAACTAATCCTACTTTAACAAGAAATATTTGTAAATTCGTCCAAATATTTGGCCCACAAAAAAAAGCCCAAATTCTCTTCCATGTAACCTATGCACATGCGGCCTATGCACTTCATGCATTCATATTTCAACCCAAACTTGTTTTCATCTCAAGAAAGCTTGTTTTCCACTCAAGAAATTTTATTTCCAAGACATATTATAACCATGATGTACTTCGGATTTTTCTCAAGCTCCTTATTCATCTTCTTGACAGTAAATTCTTGAAATTCATTTGATATTTCTTCTTGTACATACATTCCCAAGCTTGCTTGAAATTTCGTAGCACGACTCCTTGTCAAAGGACCATTTGGTAATGTCAAAGGATCCTTGTCAGCCCTCTTGTTCGCATCAGATAAGTAGAAATCAATAAAAATCATTAGCCTGAATGGAAATGAGTACAAATTATTATCAATTAGTAAAATGAATAGAAATCAATATAATTTAGTACAATGAACATAATTAAGTGTAAATCAATACAAATAAGTACAGTAAATATAAATCAGAATAAATCAATAAAAATTAGTATAATGAATGAAAATCAGTATAAATCAATACAAATCAGTAAAATGAATAAAATTCATTAGAAATTAGTAGAATAAATATAAATCAGTACAAATCAATAATTATTGCAATTCAGTAAACATCAATAGAATTCACTAATTTCAATATAATTCAATAAACTTCAATACAATCAGCTTCAGAAAGTTTCATTACAATACACTAAACTTTAAAACAATTCATTACACGTCAATATATTTAGTAAGATTTAATACAATTCAATAAGTTTGAATATAATTCAGTATTAGTAAGTTTGAATACAATTCAATAAATATCAACAGAATTCAGTAAACTTCAATACAATTCAGTATACTCTAATACAATCCAATAAAATGTAACAGAAAGTCGTGTCATCTTCATCTACTTCGTGTACAAATCTTAGCCGCTGCTGGTCATCGAAAAATTATAACTACGATGAAACTTGACAAATGATATGTCATTAAAAAGCTCTCAACTCGTAAATTCCAAATATGACCTTATTTTTTTGTTACTCCATTGTATGTCACCGGAAAATGCAAAAAACAGTCCATCAGTGGCAAAATGTCACTTTTTTCCGGCCAAAGAATGGTGGTAAGATGGATACCAAAATGTATTTGTCACTTAGAATTTTGTCCAGTGGCCTCAGATAAAAAATTCATCGCTGGAAACTCTATGAATTGAAGTATTAAAATTTTTATGTCCTAAAAAACTCAAAACTAAATATGAATGAAAACACCTCTACAATTGCCATTTTCTGGACGTCTGGTATCGGTCATGCTTGCTGTCTCCTGAGTAAGTGACTAGTAATTCCGGCCGGGCCATTCCGATAGTGAATGGAGCTCAAATGGGGGTCGAAAAAATTGAAAGAAATATGCATTCTTTTCACATTGAAAGCATGAAACAAATTGAATTTTTATGTTTTTATTTATTTTTTTTATGTTCTTTTTTGTTTCAAATAATAATAATAAGACAAACATATCAAAACATATGAAAAGCGTTATATTTTTAATTATGAAAGATAAAATACTATTTGTTGGAATGAAAGTTGATAAAGTGTGCTGTAATTTTTCAAAAATATATATATTAAAAAAAAAGCTAATATAAAAATTGACTTTTCCCATTAAGTTTTACCTATCCTTTAATTGTCTGTTTTTTTTAAATTAAGAGTTATTGATGGTTGACAACACTTTTATATAATAAATAAAAGGATAATTATTGTTTAATACTTGTATTTTTATATATTATATAATTTTGTTTCTTTATTTTTAACATTAATTTTTTAATTCCTCTCTTTTTTCTTTCAATTTAATTATTTAATCATTTCACAAACAAAAAATTATAATAATTTAAAAAGTAAATGACTTAATTGTTACATAATTAAAAATAGAAGTATTAATAGTTTTAGGGCTAAAGTACAATAATTCAATGGATGAGTTGTTTTTAATGAATACAAATATTTATTAATTAAACAAAGACATTATCATTACAAAATTGGCGCAAAATTAATATCATTTTAGGCTATAAATACACATCCTCTCTCCATCAATGCATGTAATAAACATTTAAATTTTTTCTAATTGTTGAAAATGAGTACTAAAGGAAACGGCGGAGGAGATTTCACCGTGAAAGTGAGACAGAAAGAGGTGGTGGCGGCCGTACTACCTCTACAAGAACATTGGCTGCCACTTTCCAACTTAGATTTACTTCTGCCACCACTAGACGTAGGGGTTTTTTCATGTTACCACAAGAAACCTCAAACCACTTTTGAGTCAATGGTTAGTGTACTAAAGAAAGCCATGGCTCAAGTCCTGGTCTCATATTATGCGTTCGGAGGTGAAGTAGTGGCTAACTCAATTGGTGAGCCAGAGCTACTCTGTAACAACCGTGGGGTTGAGTTTGTTGAGGCTTTCGCTGATGTTCATCTCAAAGATCTTAACTTGTATAATCCTGATCACACTGTTGAAGCCAAACTTGTTCCCAAGAAGAAAGGCGGTGTTCTTGCTATTCAGGTACGTAAATTTTTTATAACTCTTTTGTACAAAATTTTCAATTTTTTTTCAACCATAAATAACTAGTTATAACTAATTTGAAATTAGAATAAGTTGACTAGAAACTGATTATGAGTAATAATATCCCTTTTTATATATGTTTTTTTTCAAAATGAAAATTTTTAATGAGTGATTCAGAAAATTCCAACCTGAGGCTTATAAATATACAAGTTTGGGATTGGGACCGATTTTTTTTTTTTAAAAAAATTTGAGGATATCTAAAATGTGAACAAAATTTCGAAACTAAATAGACTATGATTTCATATAATTGCAAACAAAAATTTTTAATTTTATACAGAAATAATGTGGATAATTTGTTCAACAGATCACACGCTTGTTCATTAAATTATGTTTGAACAGATCCACAATTATATTATTTTAAAGAAAGTCCGCAAATATTCTAGTTATTTAATCAATAATACATTATATATACATAGCTGTGATATAGAAGAAATAAAGAAAATAAATAAATAAAAATATCAGTTCATAATCTTAAGATCTAATATGTTTATTATTTTAATAAAAAGTTATTATTAGGATAGAAATAATTGTTCCACTACAAGTCACTACATATTTTTCATATATATCAGAGGAAACCGATGTTTATTAATTATTTATGGTATGACTAGTAAAGTTTCTATTTCAGACAAGACTAAATTGGGTTGACAAAGTCTTCTTAAATCAACCAATCATATTGACATTTAGGTTATTTTGAAATATATATGTTTATTGACCAATGATTTTATTATTTATTACTAATAGTATTAATAAATTTTTTAGGTAACCGAACTGAAATGTGGAGGCATAGTGATTGGATGTACATTTGATCATCGCATAGCAGATGCATATTCAACCAACATGTTTCTCGTTTCATGGGCGGAGATTGCTCAATCTAAACCAATTTCAATTTTTCCTTGTTTTAGACGATCGATACTAAACCCTAGACGCCCTATTCACCTCATCAATCCATCTCTCAATGATATGTATGTACCCATTTCTTCAATCTTGCCTCTGAAAGAATCTGAACCCGATAATCATGTTCAAAATTGTCTTATAAGCCGCATATATTATGTGAAATCAGAGGAGCTCATTAATTTGCAAACAATTGCTAGCTCCAACGGAATTAAAAGAACCAAACTTGAATCGTTTAGTGCATTTTTGTGGCAATTACTTACAAAAAGTGCAAATGATGGTAATGTGAAAATGTCAAAAATAGGAATAGTGGTGGATGGAAGGTCCAGATTAAGTGATAAAATGATGGGAAGATACTTTGGAAATGTGCTTTCGCTTCCTTATCGTAGTGAAAGATGTGATCGAATTATTAATCATAGTTTGAGTTGGGTAGCAGACACAGTCCATGCTTTTTTAGAAAAGACGTTGACGGATGAATATTTTCTTGGGTTGATTGATTGGGCGGAGGCTAATAGGCCATTACAAGTTGTGGCAAAAATATACACATATAGCAAAGAAGATGGACCAGCATTTGTTGTGTCTTCAGGGCAAAGATTTCCAGTTTGTAAGTTGGATTTCGGATGGGGAATGCCTATATTTGGGTCGTATCATTTTCCATGGGGAGGCAATACAGGATATGTGATGCCAATGCCAAGTCCTTTAGGGAATGGTGATTGGGTTTTGTATATGCATCTATTTCCAGAGCAACTTCAATATGTGGAGTCAGAGGCTTCCTCTTTTTTTAGGCCATTCAAATTGGATTATGTTAACCGAGGTGTTTAGTTTTTAATTTGTAAACTCACCCGGTCTTTGAGGTTTTGGTCTAAGTTATCTGATTTCGACTCAGGTTGCACACCTGACATTAATTGATAAGTTTTCCAATTGGCATAGCTACATACAATATGCTTTGAATCCAAGACCTGCTATAGTAAATTTAAGTTTCCAACTGCTTGGACCAACATGGTTGATTACTATGTATTTAATTATTAGTTGCAATACAAGTAGTACATTGCTAGTTTTTTTCTTTCTTCCGTGTTAGATGGATTGAGTTGTTAATATTTTATTTATTTGAGAAAGTCTTGCTTCTAAATATCATCGGATTGAGGAGTTTTCATAGTATGAAAGTTGATTGAATAATTTTTAATTGTCGGCAGTGTAATTGCAAGTAAGCCTGAACATGATCAAAACTTCGAACTTGAAATAGATCTGAAAACTACGTTATTCATATTAATGGCTTTTTATTCTTAGATAAGATACCAATAGAATATTTTCACGTAGATGATATTTAATTAGTAATTAGACTAAATTAATAATTTTATATTATGTGCAAGTTTTTTAAAAAATTATATTATGAATGTCATTATCTCATTTTTCATAAAATATTTTTGTTCAAAATACATTAATTTATTCAAATATATTGGATAGCACCTACTGTGGTGGTTTGATATTCTATAATTTTAATTTTAATTTTCATTAAAGTAAATATATAATTAGTAGAGACAATGATTGAATTGGTAGGTCGAGGCTAAAATTTATTGGACAACCTTCCCATTGTAATTATTTAATTTAATTCAATTAATATAATAACTAATTTAAATACATTTTTAAAAGATAAATATTTGATTTACACATTAATTTTCTTAGTTAAGTACATATTATATTTTTAATTAAATCATAATTAATATTTTAATCAAATCTATATTTTAAAAATAGAAATATAATATTTCTAAATTAAATAATATTAGTTTATATAAATAAATGATTTATTTACTAAATAATTTTAAATTAATTAATATATTAATTATATAGAATTAAATAAATATGATAAATAATTTAAATTATTTTATTTTAAATAATTTAAATATATTATAAATCCATATATTTCAAAGCAAAATGAATGAAAAAATAGATTTCTCTAAATTTTTAAAGTTTAAAATTAGGATGAATGGTGTCAATTTAAGAGTATTTATTTACTTAAAATTGGAAAAATGATGAAATTAGAATAATTTTAATATTTTGACTAATTTTCTTTTTTTTTTTTAAAAAAAGAATAATGCTTCTTGGCACTGAAAATTGAGTTTAACTTAGCGGTCTCCACCAAGATTCTCTCAACCTCAAAATTTTTGCTTGGCCTTCTCAAGCCTATTGCCGTTGATTTTCATTGGCGGCGTCCTTCAATTTTCTTTTTTCTTCTTTTTCTTTGTTTATTTTTTCAAATAAGTTGCTAGATCCTATGTTTTTTTTTTTTTTTTTCAGATTTTTTTCTTCTCATATCCTAAGGTTTTATTCCCTTTTAGAAGGATTTATATTCTTTTTTTTAGTAATTATAGTTTTCCTTTGTTTGAAAGATATTTATGTATTGTGCTATGTTACTCTACCATATCTTTTAATTTCTCGGTTAGATTATGCTTTAATCTATATCTCGATGCACTCTTGTTTCAATTAATGAAATACTCGTGTTTCATTTCAAAGAAAAAAAAAATCAATAAATTTTAAATTGATACTTATTTTTAAAAAGTATTAAAATTATCACAAAATTGGTCATTTATGTTTATTTTCTTACAAAGTTGAAAATATCCTCAATTTATTATAATTTAGATAATTTATTCTAGAATAGTTATTTTAGCCCGTGTATGTTTTATATGAATGAATTCCGCATACATTAAGAATTTAACAAAAATAAATCCCATGAAGGGAACGATATCTATTTGGAATACGAGTAGCTGAACAAGTCCTAATCCAACTTTATTAGGAAATACTTGTGATTGAATCCAATATTTTTTTTTTTTAAAAAAAGAGAAATCCAATAATTTTTTTGATTCTTGCGTATAGTCGCCTATTTCTTACTATATTTTGCTTCATTAAATAATGGAATGGAAAGTCAAATGCACCACCTAATTTCCAATGGAAGCCAATAGTTTTGGATGATTGGAAACTAAAGTTTTAAAAGTATCACCTAATTTGGCAATTACTGGGAAGTTAACCTTAATTTCAGTTGACGAATGCCAATCACTTCACAGAGTTTATTTCTAATAAAACAAAAACAAAGCAATAACAGAGAAAGGTACACCTTATCTATTTCTTCAATTATTTTTTTCATCAAATTTTATATAATTACAGGTATTTACCGCAGTGTATATATGAGAGTGCTAATGAGTTTTAGTTTTCAATTGCTTTTAAATCTATCTATCCATAAAACATATAAAAGTTTAGAAGATTTTATAATGACTTGGCACAATGTACTTGACAATTAGAGAGAATTTGATTTTTTTTTTTTTAATTTTATTTTGTAAAAATCTTTTGACAGTCTCTTAAGTAATTAATCTAGTAGTTACAAACAATTATTATTGTGATTATAAAAATTAATATATGAGAGCACATAACATTTTATCTTTGAAATATGAAGTATTGAATTTTTTAAAATTAATGATTGGAAATATTTTACATTTTAAAAGTTTGTTATCACAAAATTAGAAATAATTTTTTATTTCTCAAGTTTATGTTAAAAATCTCACTCTAATTAACTAATTATGAATTGCACTGATAATTTAAAAAAAATTATCCAAATTCTATTGTTTTGATATTTTAAAATATTTTTTTTATAGAAAAAATAGAGATTAAGTGGATTATTGAATTGAGACATACAAATTCATTAATGATAGTACAAATATTTTTTATAAAATTGGGATTATTAGTGTGTTTCTTTTAACATTTTATGATTCAAGCATTAAAAATTTTAAAAATAATTGAAAGTATAATATATTCTCTAATATAGTTATTTATTTTGCATGTATTTTCTTAATATAAACTTAAATGTTTAACAAAATTTTGATTTAATTAAAATTCATATCAAATTATATAAATTAAGAATATTATATTTTTAATATAATTAATTTATATATAATCTAAATCGTGATCAAATTTAATTTTAAAATCCAAATTAAATTGCAATTTAATTTTAAATAAGAAATAAATACAATAGAATTCATAAATATTATAAAATAATAAATAGTAAGATTTTAAAATACTAATTATACTAAAAAAATTACTATCCATATAAAGCATGGGCGTAAAACTAGTTTTAATTGTAGAAAATGATATCAAAAGCTATAGAACTAACATTATAGGAACTAGAGTTGCAAACGAGCCGAGTCGAGTCGAGTATTGTGCTGCTCGACTCGGCTCCTGTTAAATTCCAAAAACTTGAGCTCGGCTCGAGCTCATGTTCAAGCTCTAAGTAAAAGCTCGGCTCGACGAGCTTGGCTCATTTGAGGCTCGCAAGCTTGTCTGTTTCATGTTGCTATCAAGTTCAAGCTTTAGTTTGAGCTTGCAAATAAGCTCGAGTTCAAGCTCGTCTGAAGCTTATTTAACGAGCAGCTACGAGCCTATACAACGAGCTACTCACGAGTCTTTTTAAACGAGCTATTCACGAGCCAGCTCGCGAATAGCACTGCTCGGCTCGAGCTTGACTCATTTATTAAACGAGTTTGAATATTCGGCTCAAGCTCGGCTCGTTTATTATAGATCTAAACTCGAGTCAAGCTTTTATCGAATGAACACCAAGTCGCTTACAAATGACTCGGCTCGTTTGCAGCCCTAGTAGGAACCGTACCTCAATTACAAAAGAATTTTATTAAAACTAAACAAATTGGGAATTAATTTCCATCATAGTTCAAAATTGCGCCTATCCCTTTTTCTTAGGGTTATTGTTCACCTGTGATTTTCCTCCTTAATTTCTTCATTTTTTCTTTTAAATTCTATTGCTTTGGGGTTTCTTTCCTTTTCTAGCTTCTCCAACTTAATTCTCACTAATCCTTAACATCTTTCTTGCTAATTCTCACACCTCTAGAAATCCTGCTTTTCTACTTCAATATTACTTCACAACCAGGTTATAACAAAGAGTCCTCTCCATCAATTTATTGCTTTCAAGTCAATCTTGGGAAACACTAAGGACTCCATGACGTCAATGTTTTTTTGGAACTTTCAAGGTTTCGGCAACACCTTAATAGTTCGTAATCTTAAGGAGGTAGTGTATTCTTACTCACCTTCTATGGTTGCTATGTCTAAAGTGAAAAAGAATCTAGCTTATGTCTATATGACGCGGAACCCTATGGAAATAAAGGCCTCAAACTCGCACACACACTTTGATTAAGAATTCTGAAAACG
>CANUEY010686210.1:0-27433 GCA_948099555.1 Croton setiger | reverse complement strand
TGGTGCCTTTTTTTTTCAAATTAAATAATTTTTTTTTCAAAACCAAAAAAAAAACCAAACAACCAAAAACTATACCCAACCCCCCCCCCCCCCCCCCCCCCCCTTTCAAGCTAAAGGCGGCTCTGTATGTAAGAACCCATTTTGAAGCTGGTGTCTAACAAAATGGCAATCTATATCAATGTGTTTCGTTCTTTTATGGAAAACTGAATTGCTAGCAATGTGAAGGGCAATCTGATTGTCACATAACAAGTGGATTAGTAAGTTGACTTCAATTTTGAAATTTTTAAAAGAATATTAGTTATCCATAATTGGCAATCTATATCGATATGTTTTGTTCTTTCATGGAAAACCGAATTGCTAGCGATGTGAGGGGCAATCTGATTGTCGCAGAACAAGTGGATTAGTAAGTTGACTTCAATTTGAAATCTTGAAGAATATTAGCTATCCATATGAGTTCATAGGAGGCATTAGCTATAATGTTGTACTCAGCTTCGACGGTGGATCTGTTGACCACTTGTTGTTTCTTTGTTTTCCAAGAATCAAAAGCGTTACCGAGGAAAACACAATAACCCCGAAACCAATCGGTGAGTAACAATACATTGAGCCCAATCAGTAACACAAATAGTTAAAACTTTGAGAAGATTTTGATGTGGAAAGTACAAATTTGAGAATGGATGGAATGAAGATAGCAAAAAAGATGGATGGCTGCCTAGATGTGGCCTTTACAATGAGCTTGCATAAACTATGTGAGCTGCTACATGCTGAAAGTAATGTCAGGCCTGCTGAAGTTAAGATATAGGAGGCGCCCAATTAATTGCCTATACTGATTTGGTTCAGAGAGTGAATCACCTATGGCAGGTAACATTTTACACCCCTGTGGTAAAGGTGTATATGTTTGTTTTACATCTATGATGTTGGAGTTTGTTGAAGATCTTTAATAAACTTTCTTTGAGTAAGAAAAAGACCATAAAGGGATCTCGTAATTTCTAACCCAAGAAATATTTAGCTTCCCCAAAATCTTTAATAGTGAATTTCTAATAAAGAAACTGTTTGATGGCATGTATATGTGTTGTTATTAGACTGCTTAGAAAGACATCGTCTACATATATAATAAGGATTATGAAATCCTTATCACTGCCCTTAGTGAACAATAATGGCCCTGAAACCCATAGCATAAGAGTGAATTAGTGAACACTTTATTCCATTGTCTCCTTACCTGCTTCAAGCCATAAGGGATTTGACCAATTTGCATACTTGAGTTAGCCTTAGTGTAGCCTACTGGTAGAGTCATATAAATGTCTTCATCAAGATACCTATAAAGATAAGCATTATTTATGTCTAGTTGATAAAGTGCCCAATCATGATAACTAACTAGAGCAAACAATATTCTACCAGTCACTATTTTAGCAACTGGTGAAAAATTGTCATTATAGTCTAAACCAACCTGTTGGTGTAGCCTTTGGCTACCAACCTAGCTTTATACCTGTCAACTGAGTCGTTTTGTTTATACTTCGTCCTAAAACCCATTTGCACCTAATTGACTTCTTTCCTTTAGGCAATTCAGTGAAAACCCAAATGTTATTATCTTTTAGGGCTTTGAGTTCTGTTTGCATTGTTGTAACCAATTACTAGCAAATTTGGTTTTGTTGTAGCTACTAGGTTTATGAATTATTGTGATGTTTTTGTGATAAGAAAGATAAGCTGCAAAATAGTTAGATATATAGTATTTCTGTAAAGAAATGTTATTACCTAACATTTTTTTTGTTGATATTCCAGCAGAAGAACTATTAACAAAGTGAGCAAATGGGCGGATATAGTCAGACATCCACGTGGTTGAGATTTGCTTCTTGTGCTTTTCCTAGTTATAAGTAAGTTTAGGTTAATTATGGTGGAGGAGGATTTTGAGGTGTGTTTTTTGAAACTACTACAGTTTGATTTTTTAGATTAGTTATTGAAAAAGCATGAATGTGTGATAGTTAGTCTGTGGTTATATGTGGATGAGATTGTGTGAATATGGTGTATTATATATGGTGTTGGTATTTGTAATATCATGATTGAAACATATGTAATCATGTATAAATGTAGGTAAAACAAAATTTGTGAAATTTTTTGGTGTGATTTTAGAAAAAGAAAATAGATGTTCCTTGAATGTAATGTCTCTAATAAAATAACTTTTTGGTTTTCAAGTTGTGAACTCTTTATGCTTTATGTTGAGGACCATAACCTAGCAAGGTGAAAGGTATGGCTCTAGGGTCTACTTTGTCTCTGTAAAGAATGATGTTTGTGGCATAACACAGATAACCAATGACTCTTAGGTGAGATAAATCTGGTTTGGTGTTATGAAGAACTTCATAGGAAAATCTTTATGATAGTAGTTCATATGAAACTCTGTTGAGGATATAAGTTGCAGAAAGAAAGGTTTCTAACAAAAAAAAATCTTGAGGTAAATGAGCTTGAAATTTGATTGACCTAAATGTGTTTTTTATAATGTGATATATGTATATAAAGATGCAGGTAGAAACCATGTAGATAAGGCTATGTTGCAACATAGGAAATAACAAATCTGCGCCCCATACAGTTTGACGCTCAGACTTTAAGCCATTGAGTTTATATGATATATTTGGGACTTAGCAGCCTGGTCATCTAGTTCATATAGTAAATCATCCAGTTATAACTTAGGTTTCAGTATAACCTTGTAGAGCTATTTGATAAAAGAATACTATTACGTGTACATAATTGATATATCGAAATATAGTTGGAAAATTTGGCATACAGCCATACAGATATATAGATATCATTATGTGTGCTTATTTAAATTGTATAATTTTTATATAAAGTTGCACAGCATGTTGATCCAACGAGTATGCCAAAAATAGTAAGTTGAATAATATGATGTGATGGTACATATTACTGTATGATGATAATGGTACAATGTTATTATATTTCAATATATATGAATATGATTGATTAATGATTATATGAATATGATGATTTAATGAAGACAATGACTGATGATAACTCTCCCTCTATATAGATGGAATATACAAATTAAAGTTTAGATTAAATAATAATCAGCCGAATACAAGTCATCAAAGGGAATTAACAGTAATAAATATAAAATAGTAAATCAATGATAAAGATAAAGATAATAATGACTGATTAGTAAATGACATAAGTCGATTATGAAGTAGTTAATGATAGGTTAAATGATATGGAACCTGATTAACTAATCATACATGAATAATAGATTAAATAAGAGTTAAAAAGGTAAAGAAGCCTTCAGTAAATGTAACCAGAAATAAGATCTTATTATATAAACTACTTATACAGTAGGTGGGCATAACCCATAGGTTTTTGGATCACATTCAGAATACTATCTGTTATTTATAGTATATACACATAAAATATATGATATGGTAACCACCTCTTTTCAATAATCTAAAATAAAGTTCAGACAATTAGAATCATAAAAGAGGACTTATTAACGAATATGCATAATAGAATAATCATAAAGGAAGACCATCATCTGAGTAACTCTATCAAAAGCATCCAAACTAGGTATGACATATTATAATAATAATAAGATAAATAGCTACGCATGAAGAATCTGGCATCAATAGAATCTATAATCTGAAATCATAAGATCATTAAAATAACTATCTAGCATTAGCATCCAGTTAGACATATGAATTCAGTTATCAAGTAGCTTTGACATACAAAAAATAAGTCTATCAAAAAGTATAATTATCAACTCATGGGTACCAACATTAAAAGGATAATCCAAATAATAAGTGAAGTGATATTACATAAATTACTGATATTATATTAATTGATGCATTCATAAAGTATGTGTGGTATGATAAATCAATCAAGGCAAGTCAAATAATGGTGCATGTTCATGAACGTATGCATTTATATTCGTACTTATATTTATAATTATATTGCTTATTAAAGTTAAAGTATCCACTAAACTTTATGTTTAGCATATTAGATGTTTAAACACACAGGTTTAGGAGCGGTGAGAGAGTAGATCATGAAGGGTATCAGAGTAGCACAGTAGTAAGCGATGAGAATAGCTGAAAGTCGGTATCATATAGTTAAAAAGACATGTACTTCAACAAATAGACAATGTATATGTAAAAATTCATCTATGTAAAGTCAAACAGTACTATGAACATTATATGTGCATAAAGTGAAATTTTATTATTCAGATTATTGAATCATATTGTTTCCAGTTTGATAACCAGTTATGACATTTTGCCTTGATTCAGATTTTTGAATAAATCGAAAAGGGATGTTACATATTAGCAAATCCTTTTTTTTTTTGTCTTTTTCCTTTTTCACGTCTACATTAATGTACTTCGATTAATAGTAATAAATCGTATAATTGTTCCAAAATAATATAGATTTCAATAAAAATTTAATATTTTTTTCATTATAATATGAGTCAATTTTCTAATATATAGTATTTATTTAATTTATTTATTGTTGCCATACTTAAATTATTTTTTTAATAATAATTAAATTCATACACATTAAAAGAATGCAAATAAAATATTTGTAGAAATTAAAAAAATTATAAAAAGGTGTCGGAACTATCTATTCAAACAAATCAGAATTGTCATTCAACAATCCAGTTTGCCCTGCCAAACTAGGAATGACAGTAGGGCGGGTTTATTTGGATACCCGCACTTGTGGAAACAAGCCCAAAATCGAAATTGAAAAAATTAGAAAATAGGGACTTATGAAACACACGAGAAAAATAGAAGTCACCATGCTAATTTTTTTTCTAGAAGGAAAATTAAGGGAAAACCTAAAGAATGATTACAACTAACCTAATTGGCAAAAATAAATTTTATTTCAAGAAATGCACTAATCCCTCATCCTAAAGTGGTTCGAAAACTAAGTCTTCAGATGTGGGGTAAAAACAATAAAAAAAATATTTTGAAGAAAAGTGGGTGTTGAATTATTAGGAGAAAAATTAAATCAATGCAGGAACAATTAAACACATAATAAGGAAGAAATAATCATAAAAGAAACAAATTATCAGTAGAGAATTAATTATAGATCTTATATTTAGATTTGACTCAATATCATTGGATGCTAGTTAGCTCATGCCTCAATATGAATATTGTTCCTGCAAGAAGGCACTCAACGAAAAAAATGTAAAAATGGAAAAATGAATCGAGAAACCAAAAAGTAAACATGTCGTACACACTAAAAGGCATGCTGAAGTTCTAAGTAAACACATGATAAACCAATGAAAAAATAGAATTTAAACTAAAAGTAAACCAAAATCTAAATTTTATATTAATTAAAGGAAAATAAGCTTTTAAGTATATTGAGTTTGCAATTTGGGTATTTATTTTCAAGTACAAGGACTAGGCTTCTTTATCTTTAACTAGAAGTTGAGAATATTATAGAATTGTGACACTCTATAATACTTCAAAATAGGAAAAAACTAGACTAGAATAAAAAAAATTATCTAATTAGAGACAAAAATTAACTGTTGTCTAAGCGGGTGACACAACTAAATGGAAGAGGAAGTTGAGTCAAAGCCACGTGTCACTAACAAATGATAGAAGACTAGCGGCTAGGAAGAATGACATGGTAGGTAAGGTGGCAGCTAGCTAAAGGGTCACTGGTGCCTCGTCGGTCGGTGATCGGTCACTGAAATTTGGCAGGAATATGTCAAGAACTTAATCGATTGGCGATTTATCAATAGCGGCACGTGGTGGTTGCTGATCACTTTGACTTTCACCGCTGACTATACATAAACTACATGTGGCAACTTCTAATTGGCTATTCTTACTGATTGGTCAATTGACGTTAACCTAGTTTGATTTATGTAGTTTGGTTCAATTTGGTATGGTATGAGCGGATTTTTGCTTTATGCTTCCATTTTAAGTTTGATTCTTCATCAATTTGACTTGAAAAATTTACAATGTAAGACAGAATATAATTGAGACTAAGAGAGACATATAGACTCAATAAATCATGATATCGGGTTTGTAGAGAGACTAGAATAGTGTCCGATTTAAGCTGCAGGACTTAGAAAATGCTTGAATTGAGCTAGTTCCTGGATTGAGATTTTATAGGCTTCACCTTGTGCTTGAGCCTAACAAATTGGACTTATGAAATAACAAATTTGATATTCACAGCACTAATTGCCCCATGTATTTGGTATTGAGTTAGTTCCTACATGGACAATGAAAAATTGGTAATAAATTAGGGTAGGTTGTTATTTTCTAGTATTATCTGGTATGGGTTAGGAGGACATGAATAATTAAATGTGGATACTTGCAATCCGCAAAATCTATTTCATTAATTGTATACTAGCGTTTTATAACATGCTTACTGTATATTCATTTATACACTCGTTATTTAATTATGTAATAGTTTAAATTACAGTTATTCATAATATAGACAATTAAATTTTTTTTAAAGGATACACAAATTATAATCAAATTAGTATTGATTAATATAATATGTTTTGAATTTGATTAATAAATAATTAAATTAATTATTTTTATTATAATTTAATTAATTAATATTTAAAATTGTATTACTTATTAGAATATGATTTAAATATAATTAATTTGTATAATTTTTAATAATAATTATATATTTATAATATAATTTGAATTTAATTAATAATAATTAAAATATACCTTTTAGAATAAGATTTGAATATTCTTTGTTAATAATTATAATAGTGTTTTTTTATTAGAAATATGATTTGAATTTTCTTAATTAATAATTATAATAGTATTATTTGGATTTAATTAATTAATTACTACAAATAATTATATAAAATATAATTTTTTATATTAGAATATTACTAATTTATTAATTAATAATTAAAATAGTATTTCATATTACACGTGTAATAGATATTTGTTATTTAATTTTGTATTAATTTTTAATTATATTTATTAGTTATATGTATTATTAAGTGATTAATTTTTTTTTCTTTTTATACATTTAATTTAAGTATATAGTAATTTTTTTTAATATACATATTAGTTCTCATTTTAATATATATTTATATACTTATTTTATATATTTGTATATATTAAAAAATTGTAGTATATAACTTAGATTTATATATCTATTTTCATTTCTTCATATATATTCTAAAAAAAAATTTAGTATATCTATCTTCAATTTTCTATCTATAGTATATATAAATATAAATTTATAATAAAATATTAAATTTATTTTTCTTAATAAATTTTGAAATATGCACGTTTCTCAAGTGAATATATTTATTTTTATTATAATTCTACGTATAATTTCATCCTATACTATATATTTTAATGAAAAATTCCATAAGCTAAATGTGAATTAGATAATAATATCTCATAAGTCGAAAATATTGTTTTGCTAAAATTTTATAAACTTAGAAGAAAAGAAAATTTTACTCAAATATATTTAAAAGATATATATGGAAAAATTAGGATTTGAGACAACTTTGTAAACTAATTGTAATATGCAATATAGCAAAAACCACAAGAATTAAGGTGCTTATAACTATAAATAATAATAAAATAATAATTGTGTAAAGACACCTATTTATATCAGAATATAATTTAAATTTAATTTGAATGTAATTAATTAATTATGAATAAGCATACTAATTTGAATTAATTAGTTAGCAATTAAAAAAAATAATATTATTTGTTAGAATATAATTTAAATTTCTTTAATTTGATAATAAAAATAATATTTCATATTACAATATGTTTTAGTTATTAGGATATGATTTGAATATAATTGATTAATTATGAATAATTATACTATATTTTTTATTAGAATATGATTTAAATTTAATTAATTAAAAATTAAAATAATATTTTTATTAAAATATGATTTAAATTTTATTAAGTAATAATTAAAATAATATTTTATATTAAAATATAATTTAAATTTAAATAATTAATTACTATAAATAATTATGTAAAGATAACTTTCATATTAGAATATTATTTCAATTTAATTAATTAATTAATAAAAATAATTATGTAAAGAATCATGGTTTAAATTTAATTAATTAATATGTACAAACAACTTTCTATATTAAAATATAATTTAAATTTAATTAATTATTATAAATAATTATGTAGATACAACTTTATTCTGGATAATATAAATTTTAATGAGGTGTTTTGAACGAAACCAAATTCACATTTATATATATTACTATTTTTTACTACGTGTGGTGCACTTTTGTACTCATGATAGGTACTCGTTATTTGATTTTATATTAAATTTTTAATTATATTTATCAATCATATATGTTATTAAGTGATTAATTTTTTATTATTTTTGATTTAAGTAAATATCACAATTTTTTCAGTTTACGTATTATTCTTCATTTGAATATAGTATGTAAATATTGTTTATATATATATATATACTAAAATAAAATGTAGTATATGAATTTAGATTTATATATTTATTTTATTTGCTCATATATATTCTAAAATAAATTAATGTGAGACAATTTTTTATATTTTAATATGATTTAAATTTAATTAAAATATACTATTAGTTATTAGAGTAAAATTTGAATATAATTGATTAATTGTGAATAATTATAAAATATTCATACTTTTTAGAATATAATTTAAATTTCATTAATTAATAATTAAAATAATATTTTATATTACTACATAATTTAAATTTAATTAATTAATTATTGTAAGTTATTATATACAGACAATTTTTTATATTAGACTATAATTTAAATTTAATTAATTAATTATTATAAATAATTATGTCGAGATAATTTTTTATATTAAAATATAATTTAAATTTAATTAATTATTATAATTAATTATATAAAAACAATTTTAATCTCAATAATATAAATTTTATAGGAGAGCCTTGGATGAAACCAAATCACCCCTTCTCATATATATATAATTTGAAATAGTAATCTCCAACTTCTATTCCTAACACACAGTATATGATCTAATTGAAAATTAATCTTTAACTTTAATTGTCTATGTTTCTATGCTTTGTTTGTTAATGTTATTAAACCGTTTTTAATATTATATGAATTTTATAGATTTTTTCTCTTTTATGGAACAATTTATGTTATTATTTTATATTATTGTTATATTATGTATTTTTGAAAAAATTAGGATTTTAAAATTTAGTTTAATAAATTTTTATCAATTAAATTATTGTAGAAAATTATAAATATAATTAAATGAAAATTCTTAAATACTTATAGAGCGGGTACATGCCCTGCAGCCATCCCTATGCCAAACAGTCCGTGAACATTGCTACTAGCCTATTGACCTTCAATCTGGCTACGATTCATTGTGAAACGCAGATTATCGATCCGAACTTAATTTGGATTGGGTTGAACTAGCACTTAATTTGGATTGGGTTGAACTAGCACTTATCAGAATGAGATTGATTTTTAAAATTATTGAGATATATTCACATTCTATTTTGTATTAATTATGTTCACAATTTGCTATTAAAATTTTAGATGCAGTTACTCCCATACAAAATGCAGGGATTTTTTTATTATTTATTGCAAAGTGATGGGTGGAAAAGAAGTAGTATGACATTTTGGGCATGTTTTCTTGCAATTTCTTGGGTGTAAAACAAATATTATTACATTTTGGGTAATTACAAGGAATGAATAATTTGATAGTTATAAGTATAAATAGAGAAAACTCAAGGCTTACCTATAAATAGAGAAAAAATGCATTATATATTATACTAGAATATGTAGTTTACCAATAAATCCTTTCTTACCAAAACTAATCACATGCACTTCCTAGCATTTAGAGTAATTAAGCTAATGTCCAAGACTAATTTAGTCATTTTAAGAGAAAAGCCGTCCTTGTTGGAGTGGCTAAGACTTAAATTTGATAAGATCTGAGGGCTTTTTTGGTAAAATTAGAAAGCTAAACCATTATGATATCTGCAACAGCAACTCAATCTACCAAAAATCTACAGAAATACTAAAAATTTGGTCTAATTTTTTTGGTTTTAAAAAAGAAAAAAAAAATTTAAGAAATTCTGAAACAAATAAACGTATTTTGGGTTTGCAGGTATCTCCATCCATCTTTCCTTTTCTAGTTTCTTATATATCAGTTGTCTCAATTTATGCTTTTAAGAAACATTTTACTTTCTTTGATTATTTTTTCTTTTCATTTTTGCCAAAGATTATATATAACTTCAGGTTATATTCCCAGAAATAGATTTTTCTTCCTCTCTCTTTCTTGCACTGTGCCTCTATATATGGTGTTTTTTAGATTGTATTAGCAACAGTAGATTCTGATTTTATATTTTGAAGCTGGAAATTTCAGTACCATGTTCAATTCTGGGATGCAATTTTAGAGGAGAAGAGAAGCGGGAGAGCTCTCAACAAACTATTTTCTGACATTATTAGAAGCATTTTATTTAAGCTTTTTGATTTAAAATGTCTCAAACCAACTGGGAAGCTGATAAAATGTAAGTTCTAATTGCATATTTGTTACAAACGTTTATCTGGTTCCTCTTTTTTCCCTTCTCTTTGTGCTACTACTGGTCACTATTTTTATTTTTACTTCTTGATTTGTATTCTGGGTAGTGGGAATTTTCTGGGTTTTGCAGCTTCTGTTAGGTTTTGGACTAAAGGTCTGTTTTTTTCGGTTGTTTATTAAATGTGCTAGCACATTGTTATTCTAGGGTTCGTCTTTCTGTAGTGTATTTTGTCATTTTTGGTGGTCTGAACTTGTTCAAGAGTTGGTGAATTGTTGTTTGTTTAGTTTAGAATTGATATGTCTGCTACCTTTACTGCTGACACTTTAATTCTTCTTTGCTTTCGTATCAGCTAGGATTCTGTATCTGTAATTCATTTTATTTTTTGTCTTCTGTATTTCATTGCTTTTATTTCTTTCTTCTTCTTGATTTGGAGATTACTCATTTAGTTTTGGAACTTCTCCACGTACATTACATGAACCTTTTGACTTTATTTTTTAGGGTTGATGATACAAGTTTTCAGTTTATTTTTACATTTCTGGTTTTTATTTGTGCAAGTATGCTTGGTAAAGTTTATTTCCTTGTGGCTTCTTTCATATGTAAACAAATTTTAAATGTTCTATTGTTGTCATAAACGACAGGTTAGATGTGTATATCCATGATTATCTAGTCAAGAGAGATCTGAAAGCTTCTGCTCAGGCTTTTCAAGCTGAGGGAAAAGTGTCATCTGATCCTGTAGGTAGGTAAAAGTTATGATGCAGGGGGAGAGATCTGTAGTTAGAGTACACATTATTATTTTGGAAATTGGGCTTGGCTTCTTGATTGATTTTGAATTTTTGACCATGAATTTCCAGCTATTGATGCTCCTGGGGGCTTTCTCTTTGAATGGTGGTCAGTTTTCTGGGATATATTCATTGCTAGAACTAATGAGAAGCATTCAGAAGTTGCAGCATCTTATATCGAGGTTCGATGCGATGTTTTCTGTTTATTTATCTTTAGCCTTTGATTTCCACCTGTTAGTTTACTGATGAATAAAAACTTGGAAAATCATTTCAAGCATCCTGTAATTATATCCAAACTTTTCTTCAAGTACCACACACACACAAAGAGAAAAGGTAGAAGCAAATATACACAAAGAAAAACCCTTAGGTCTTCCTGCATATAGATTGACCTTTTCATATCAGTATCAATTGTTATAATTTCAATTGAATTATTGCTTTAATATTGTTGTTCCTATTCATAACTTTTGGGCTTGGCGCAATGCTATTATAAGGGAACAGTTGCTGCTTGGTTTCTACCTCTTTCCCCTGATACTTCATTTGCTGTCCTTATTTGTTTGAAACGATTCAAAATTATGTGTTTTAGGAGCTCTGCAAGTTTGTTTATCGGTTCTGGTTTTCTTCTGTTTGTCTATCAGCAGGGTTTTAAATGCAATCCAAATGAGTCCTCCTAACCAAAAGTGCCAAAACATAGCAATTGATAAGAGATGACTAAATTGCTCCTCAGATACTGTTTTCAGGCCCCTAGCTGTCTTATTCTTCCTCCTTGCATCTAATTCCAGCTGCTCATGTTAAACGTCATATGTTTTTGGTAAATTGGTGATTAAGAAGCTATTGAAGAATATATGTCATCAGTCAAGAGGCTTACTGAACCTTCAATTTATTAAATGAACTCTCAGAAAAATTATTGTAATTAAATTTTTCTTTTCTTTTGTTGCACAAAGGTTTGTTCTTGTAAACTTATACCTCATTTTAATGTGCTTGACCAGAATCATTTAAAATGGATACTCTTTATCTCCTTTTAACACTGGCTGTATACCTTTACAGACAGCCGTTCTTCCTATACTTAGTCAACCCCATTCTTTACCCAGACAAAATAGTGAAAAGGAGAAGAGAATGCTCTTGTCTGCAGAGGTTCCTTTCCTATCTAGTTGAGTCTGGTTTGATCAAATATGCTCTGGAGTCTTTTTTCAGTTTGTTATTATCTTACTTGAAGTTTTTGAAAATTGTTCTTCATTTCATTTACTGATTTTTAAATTTACAGACATAAACTCTCTTTTTTCCCCTTCCCAAATGTAGGAAATATTATTGCAAAACAGAAATTGAATTCTTTTCTGAATGGTCACTCTATAACTTAGTGTCAGTAAGTTGTTCACCTACATTATAGGTAATACAGTCCTTGTCTTTGATGTGGTCAATTCAGTCAATGACAGCACCATAGTAGTTTAGGATTTTTGGTTATGATATTTGGCCATATAACTCATGAAACCAACCTCACAAATTTTACCCTACTGGCCCAAACAGTAGTTGTTGAGTTCCTGGAAAAACTAAATTTTGTTGTTAACATCATGGCTTATTGAAATTTTAGACTCAGTTGATGAAAGCACGGGAGCAGCAACAACAACAACAGCAGCAAGCTCAACCACCACAGCATCAACAGCAGCAGCAGCAGCAGCAGCAGCAACAGCAGCAACTGCAGATGCAGCAGCTCATATTACAAAGGCATGCTCAGCAGCAGCAACAACAGCAGCAGCAGCAGCAACAGCAACAGCAGCAGCAACAACAACAGCAGCAGCCGCAGCAGCAGCAGCCTTCCCAGCAGCAGCAACAGCAACAGCAGCGAAGAGATGGTGCGCACCTCCTAAATGGTAATACAAATGGGCTTGTGGGAAGTGATCCTCTTTTGCGCCAAAACCCTGGAACTGCCAATGCCTTGGCAACAAAGATGTATGAGGAAAGGTTAAAAGTACCTATGCCGAGGGATTCTTTGGATGACGCAGCAATGAAGGTAACTGAATTGCCCCCTTTTTTTTAAACTCCTTTGGATGGCTTCTTTCTTTATTTTGAATTTTGGTGGGTTTCTTGGCTTAACTGTTTTTCTAACTGTTTACAGCAAAGATTTGGTGAGAATGTAGGCCAACTTTTGGATCCAAATCATCCCTCAATATTGAAGTCCGCAGCAACTGGCCAGCCTTCAGGGTGCTTTTCTTGTTAATGTTACCTTTAATATTCAGAGGAAACAGAATTGTTATGTTTGCAGCATTTAAAGTCTTCTGTTTTTGTAGCATCTAAAAGGTTCTAGGTCTTACAAATGAGTGTCTTTCTGTTTTTGTGATGTCTAGGGTTTTTAAAAAATGCTCAAATGGTATGTAAATTTAAACAATGATAGCTCCTGCTGGTTTTCTCTTTTGCACCCCTATATATGTAACAAATGCATGTGATTGTGAATTTAAAGTAAACAAGAGCTTGGAAATAGTAGTTGGATTAAATTCATACACCCTAATAAGCATGCACTTTTTTGCTTTTTTTTTTTTTTTTTTTTAATTTTCTTATGTCTAACTCTGTCACTAATGTAAAGCTTATTGCTGTTACACCAAATTTAGGCAAGTGTTGCATGGCATAGCAGGTGGAATGTCCCCGCAGGTTCAGGCTCGAAATCAACAAATTCCAGGGTCCACACCAGTATGAATCTCTCACAAGTGATCTTATAGTTATATACTTTGTTTTTTTTTTTTTTGTTTTAAGTTCTATCTGTGATCAGGACATAAAGAGTGAGATAAATCCAGTGCTTAATCACAGAGCTGCTGGTCCAGAGGCATCGTTAATAGGAATCCCTGGTACTTCTTCTCATGACTTCGACTCTGGCCTTGCAAGAATCTTTTTAAGTAGTGTGAGTTTTGATATATCTGTCAATATGTATGGCTTGTTTTTTCAGGATCGAATCAAAGTGGTAACAATTTGACTTTAAAAGGATTTCCCCTCACCGTAAGTTCTGTGCAATTGTTTCTCTTCCGTTCTCACCCTTCATAATCACTCTAATATATTGGTTGTGGATAAATTGTCAAATAATGTTCCTATTATGGAATTTTTGTTACTTGGTTTTTGTGCGCTTATGTATGTACAAAGTTAATACTTTGGAGTGTATATATATTTTTATTTTGGTACCTTCTTCAGGGATTGGATCAGATTCGTTCTGGGCTTCTTCAGCAACAAAAGCCTTTCATACAGGCTCCTCAGCCCTTTCATCAACTTCAGATGCTAACACCACAACACCAGCAACAGCTTATGCTTGCACAGCAAAATTTAACATCACCATCGGGTAGTGATGAGAATAGAAGATTGAGAATGCTTTGGAACAACCGCGGTATGGGGCTTGGGAAGGAAGGGCTTGCAAATCCTGTTGGTGATGTGGCTCCAAATGTTGGGTCTCCTTTACAAGTTGGTGGCTCTCTCTTGCCTCGTGGAGATACAGATATGTTGATTAAGGTTATATTTTTACTAATTTTCTGCCATCTTTGGTTACATATGTCTCTGTATAAGCTGTATTCTGTTAATTGTCTTTTCTAATAGTTATCCTTCCTTTGTAGTTAAAATTTGCTCAAATGCAGCAGCAGCAGCAGCAGCAGCAACAGAATAGTACTCCACAGCAGCAACAGCAGCTTCAGCAGCATGCGCTTTCCAATCAGCAGTCCCAGAGCTCAAATCATAGCCTTCATCAGCAAGATAAGATGGGTGGTACTGCTAGTGTTGCAGTAGATGGAAGCATGTCCAACTCATTTCGAGGAAATGATCAGGTCTGTCTTTTTAGGTTATCATCTATAATTATCATAGCATATTGTTACTCTATGAAACTAATGTATATAATATTACTGATCATAATATTTCAATTTCAAATTTCATATCATAGTAATTTGTAAGATCATTTTTACACACCAAGAGAAAAGTATGTTGTAAAACCGCAAGAGAAAAGTATGTTGTAAAACTGCAACTTAAAAGTCAGCCTAATTCTTCTTAAAGAATTTAGTCAATCTTTTTATTCCTAGCAATAGTATAATCTCTTGGGAAGCTTGTTAAGTTCTGATGTGTAGCATACAGCCAATTTGGACAGGTTTCTAACATGGTTTTCCTCATAACGTTTTAAGGTTTCAAAAAACCAGACAGGGAGAAAGAGAAAACAGCCAGTATCATCTTCAGGTCCTGCCAATAGCTCTGGCACAGCAAATACTGCAGGTCCCTCCCCAAGTTCTGCACCATCAACACCTTCAACTCATACTCCTGGAGATGTGATTTCCATGCCTTCTTTGCCACACAGTGGTAGTTCTTCTAAGCCTCTGGTGATGTTTGGAACTGATGGCACAGGCACTCTTACATCTCCAGCAAATCAATTGGTAAGTGCATAGTCTATCCTTTTGTATTAGTGAAGGAATTGAAAATTCCTTGCTTGAATTCTCATTGGAATTCCATTTTGGCAGTGGGATGATAAGGATCTTGAATTGCAGGCTGATATGGATCGTTTTGTGGAGGATGAAGATAATGTCGATTCTTTTTTATCCCATGATGACACTGATCCTAGGGATGCAGTTCCACGTATGGATGTCAGCAAAGGTGTGAAATCAATCTTCGAATGCTGATAATTTTGTTTTCAATATTCTTCTTTCAAGAAACATTTTGTTGAGTTCATATTGGCATTTTTCTTTAATCTGATGGGAAATTAAGTAAATCTTTTTGGAGATATTTCAATATCTGGTTATTTTCTTATTCACAATTATAATGGTCCAACTTTTGTACTTCTCGATGCGTTTTCTTACATGTAGATATGGTCTCAAAAGACATTAATAATGGGTGGCAGTTCCGAAATCCTCTATAATATCTTGTCAAGCTAAAATAAATTCTCTTTAGATGTATATTTTCAGTGACCGTAGATTTCATTCCATCTCAGGTTTTACATTTACTGAAGTAAATTCTATTAGAGCGAGTGGAAGTAAAGTTGTGTGTTGCCACTTCTCTTCGGATGGGAAATTGCTTGCTAGTGGTGGGCATGATAAAAAGGCAAGTGTGTCAAACTTTTTCAGATTTAGAGCGTGAAAATATGAAGCAGATAACTGGATGCCAAATTCTCATGAATAATTAATTTTCTGAAATTAAGTTCTAGAAGAAAAAATGTTTCTAAAATATTTTTTAATGCTCTTAATTATTGTCCAAGCAAGTGGAATTGTTTCCTGCTTGATCTAATGTTAACATTTGGCTTGATGGTCTATGCGTACAGGCTGTATTATGGTACACAGAAAATTTAAAGGCCAAGACTACTCTTGAAGAACATTCATCGTTGATTACAGATGTCCGTTTTAGTCCAAGCATGCCACGGCTTGCAACATCTTCATTTGATAAAACTGTCAGGGTTTGGGATGCTGACAATGTTAGTAAACATCATTCATCTTTTCCAGCTCAAATTTGTTCCTGCGATTTTTCTCTCTTCTCTTGATGCGAAAATTTTTATTTTTACTTAAAAATGCATGCAAATGGAACTTTCACATGCTTATATAAATGCATGTTTGTGGAAATTTCATGAAGTTATGATGCCAAATACAATGTTTTCTTGCATTGCATACTGTTAGGCGAACAGGAGAATTTTGTGATATACATTTTTTGCTCCTTTTTTTCTCTTCTGCTTATAATGGCGGAAATTGATCAGGGATAGTGTTTTACTGCAGATTAGCTCAATATTCATGTAGCCTTTTTCCTCCTCCAATAGTATGTTCACATTGATTGTAAGCACACCATGATTAATTTGTCAAAAGTTTTTCCTGTGCCAGACATAAAAAAGGCTGAGCATTTCATCAGTTGAAGGTGGTTAACTGCTGAATCCGGATTAGATTACTACAATAGCTCCAAAATTTTGGGTGATTTAATTGAGCAGAAAATTATTGGGTTCATGTGGGAAGTCAGAGCTTGCATAATAAAGTAGTAATTATACTGAATACAATTATAATTGAACTGATGCAGGTTTAAGCAGACAACTGATGTTAACTTCTTTGTTGTATTATGCACTTTTTATGGTTATGTATGGATATCATGCTCTTGGGTGTTGATCATTAGAATTTCTTGTTAACAAAATTTCAGGAAATGTATGTTCCATTCGAAATGCATATTCTGTTGTAGTGACTACGTAGTTTGTCATGACCATCATTAAGTTGTGCATATTTCCTTACTGATATTGGCTGGAACTGTATCTCATCTATCTGTAAAATGATAATCTATCTCTGTTAAATGGACACTAAATATACTTTTCCAATGAGTTCTTTTCCTGATTTTAGTGTTTACTCACAGAACTGTATGGAATTTTTTTTGCAGCCTAGTTACTCATTACGCACCTTTACTGGACATTCTGCCTCGGTCATGTCACTAGACTTCCACCCCACTAAGGATGATCTCATATGCTCTTGTGATGGGGATGGTGAAATACGATACTGGAGTATTAACAATGGTCGTTGTTCAAGAGTATTTAAGGTAGATTTTTATGGACTATTTGGCATATGTAATACTAGATATGTAAGGGAGGTACATGATTATTTCTTCTCTCTTTTTTGAAAGAATGGATACTCATGGATCAGGCTGGAGGCTGGTAGTAGTCAGCACGGTGAACAGTGATGTTTCTGAATTATTTATTTATTTATTTATTTTTTGTATGGATTAGGGTGGTACGGCTCAAATGAGATTTCAGCCCCGGATGGGGAGGTATCTTGCTGCAGCCGCTGAGAATGTTGTATCTATACTAGATGTTGAGACACAAGCTTGTCGGCATTCATTACAGGTCAGTTTAAAAATTTCTTTCGTCTATGTTAACTTGAACATGGCCTGCGATGTTATTTTTTTTGTTGTTCCATACTTTCTTGAGATTGGACAGCAATGATTTCTGTCCTCCTAGTCCTGGAAAAACATCACAAGGTTGTAAAATCACCATTGGAGTTGTTTACTTATGAAAGTATTATATTTTCCACTTTGCTTAACTGCCTTTGATGCGTAGGGGCATACTAAGCCAATCCACTCTGTGTGCTGGGATCCTTCTGGTGAGTATCTAGCATCTGTAAGTGAGGATTCTGTCAGAGTGTGGAGACTTGGATCTGGGAGCGAGGGGGAATGTGTCCACGACTTGAGCTGTAATGGCAATAAATTCCATTCCTGTGTTTTCCATCCTACATACCCATCATTACTAGTCATTGGCTGTTACCAGGCAAGTAACTTCGAATATCATTCTCATTGTAAATTTGTATGCTTTTCTATTTTATTCACTGATTATGTTGGGAAATATGAATATCTGGATGCAAGGTCAGATAGGGTAACTGCGCACTTAACGTATAGTTTTTGCAATGTGCAATATGGCCAAGAACATGCTTTTGCTTTATATCTGTGTGCATCTGGCACACTTTTCTTCAACTGATGTTGGTCCACATTGGAACTCTTATGAATGTTAATAACTATTGGGAATCACTTTTCTTTTAGTCAATTAGGAGAATTCTTGTGAACCCTTTGACAAAATTTCCAAATAATGATCTGTCGCTTTTTCGCTGCACCGCTGGTTTTTTTTGGTCAAATGTTGTGCTACCGTCCAACTTCAGTCAGGTTTCTTTAATATTCTTGATTTGCTGCCATGAGGGGATTCCTCGCCCGCGGGTTTCAATTAGCACTTGGTCGACAATCATAGCATAAATAAATATGTAGTTTCCATGGTGCTGTGAGGTGGGATTGTATCTAATTTTGTATTGTGGACATGCAATGCAGTCTTTGGAACTTTGGAATATGACCGAGAATAAGACAATGACACTGTCGGCTCATGAAGGATTAATTGCTGCCTTGGCAGTATCGCCTGTGACGGGGTTGGTCGCTTCTGCTAGCCATGATAAATATGTTAAGCTGTGGAAGTAATATATTTGATCTTTGGAGGTTTTAGCTGTTTATTTTGATTATTCTGGCCTATTTTGTGTTTTTATTCAATCTCAGGTCCTTGTAACCCCAGAAACTAACCTTTTCTTCTTCTGTTGTATTATCTTTGACATGACACTACTGTAACTTGGGGGTAACTGTTCATGCTTCTTGGACAGTTTGTAATGTTTCTCTGTTGTACCCTTTTGAAAAAAGTATATGCTTTCATATTTCATTAATGTTCTATGTTCACTTAAATTTCAGGCTGAGGTTGAAATTACAGGTAGATTCTTTGAACAGCAATTACTAATACTAATAAATTAGACAACATAATGGTTCTTGAACAAAAATTCCAAAAGTTTTACAAGTGATTACTGAACTATTCCAGCAAATGCAAATATCATATTTGCTGATTCCATAGCTCCTTGGAATATGAGAATCTTACGAAGTCCATGTAATCAAATTCCTTGAAGATCTTGGGATGGTTTTCATCGCTTCCACTGGAACTGCAATTGCTCCAATACAATACCTTTCTTTGCTTCCCTTCATCATTACTCTGGTTCACTGCATGCAATCTCCCATTACTTCATCGAGCCAAATGTTAACATTAGATCAAGCAGGAAAAAATTCCACTTGCTTGGACAATAATTAAGAGCATTAAAAAAATATTTTAGAAGCATATTTTTCTTCTAGAACTTAATTTCAGAAAATTAATTATTCATGAGAATTTGGCATCCAGTTATCTGCCTCATATTTTGACGCTCTAAATCTGAAAAACTAGCAAGCAAATTCCCATCCGAATCTAATAAAATTTACTTCAGTAAGAGATGGAATGAATTCTACGGTCACTGAATATATATATGTAAAGAGAATTTATTTTAGCTTGACAAGATATTATAGAGATTTCAAAACTGCCACCCATTCATCTACATGTAAGAAAAAGCAACGACAACTACACTATAATCGTGAATAAGAAAATAACCAGATATTGAAATATCTCCAAAAAGATTTGCTTAATTTCCCATCAGATTAAAGAAAAATACCAATATGAACTCAACAAAATGTTTCTTCAAAGAAGAATATTGAAAACAAATTCAAAGATTGATTCACACCTTTGCTGACATCCGTACCTGGAACTGCATCCCTAGGATCAGTGTCAACATCGGATAAACAAGAATCGACGTTATCTTCATCCTCCACAAAACGATCCATATCAGCCTGCAATTCAAGATCCTTATCATCCCACTGCCAAAATGGAATTCCAATGAGAATTCAATACAAAAGGATAGACTATGCACTTGCCAATTGATTCGCTGGAGCTTGAAAACATATGATCAACAAAAAGTAAAGAAGCGCACAAATTGCACGACGATTTTTTGTATTTCTTTTTATTTTATTTTTGAGAAAGATTTTTTTTTTTTATTATTATTATTTTAATTTTCACTTATAAGTTAGAATTTTAAATTTTTTTTTATTAGTCAAATCATATTTTGTGTTATTTGAGGAGTGAAATTTTCTTTGTTTTCTTTTTACATTTTGGAGACAATCCCTTAATTCATCTAAAAAAGTCTGGGAAAGTTAATAGTCACACACGATGCCGTTTTGCCATTCGAACATTTGATTCTCCGCCCGAAAAATTATTTCATCCCATCCATTATCCATCTTCCCAATTATGAAACCTTGCTTCTGTTAATGGAGTTCCAACAAAGAAAACTGGATGATACAACTTCAACTGAACAATCAATCAAAGACGAGGAACTGTACAGTGCGGGATCTTCAATAGAGAAATTGAGTGCCGATTTGGATAGACTGGTTAGTGTTATTTATAATTCAGGATATTATTTGATTCTTTATCTTTTCTCTTGTAACTTTCTTAAGGTTTACAGAATGAGAGAAAGGCGCATCTCTTGATTGATTTGCAACAATTACGCGCAAGAATCGAAGAAAAGGATACTGTTAATGGAGCGGTGCAGAAATTGATCCCTCATTTTCGCTCACTTAAGGTGCTAATTGGTAATAACATTTAGTTCTCTGTGAAATTTGAAGAAGTTTGAGCTTTACTGATTTATTTTTTTCTTACAAGGCTTTTGAAAGGCGAGAATCTGTATTGCAATCTGATCACAATGCAAAATGCTCTCAATTAGAAAGGGAGGTTAATGAATTGCACAACTTAATAGGTAGTGATTGTGACAGTGAAACTCTATCTGAGAATCTCGATCACTTACTGGCTGAGTCATTGGAGAAACTGAATTCTGCCAGGAAGGTAAGATGTCATAGCTGTTAGGATTAGTTAGTAGCCATGAAAAACTGCTCTATGTTTAATTGTTTTTATCTCCAGTTCTTGTGGGTATTAGTTTAATTATATTTTGGCAGGAGCTAGCTGCAAAACTAAAGTTAATACTCTCAATAAAGCGGCAGATTGATAACATTCCAACCCAATCAGAACTTGTTCAGTATGTTTCTTTGTTTCCTTGGCTAAGATTTTCACTTTGTTTCTTAAATAGCCACTTTGCTGTCTTTGACTTCTGAATGGAGCTCATGTTTGTCAAATCAATATAGCAATTTTAATGATAGATTGTTTTAAGAGAAATTTTTTCTGTCATTCATGTTAATTATGGAGAACTGGAAATGTTTTGTTCTATTTTCTGTTGACTAGTTGGTTTTAGCTCATATTGTGTGGTTGGAGTTTACGGTATTCTGATAATGCTGTAAATACTTGAGAGTTTATGCTATTCTCAAACCGATAATGCTGTAAACACTTGACAAGTGATGAGCCAGAACAATGATTAATGTCAGATGAAATTGCTGAGCTACCTATTTCTGCCAGACCACTTTTTTGGCTTACAATCAATGAAATAGGGCCTGAACAAACCCCTTCTATCGTTTTTTCTTTTGAGTTCTGTGAGATCCATATTTTAATTAAATCCTGGGATGGTATGTTTCTATTGTCTTCATGCATATTGGATTTTCTCTCCCTTTTATCTTAGTGGTTCTTTGATGACTATGCTGTAATTGTACTTCCAGTTGCCCAATTTTGTCTCACAACAAATTTAGTGCCATCATGCCCATTTAAGTCAGCACAGTTTTTCTTTTCTATTGTTGCTTGTCATCCTGGGACGTAGTTGCTATAGAAGTTTCATGTTTTAAATTTGTATATGATATTACATTGCTGGTCATTCCATATAATCAATATAGCTCCATTGTCTTCTCTCTTTTCAATTCTTTTGGGTGGTAGTGGTGGGAAAATCTACATAATATTAGAAATTTATCAAAATTTCTTCCCATCCATTGACATTTCATAGTTAAGATGCCCTCACCCACCATTCTCACTTCTTTAGCTAAGATACAGAAGCTGGAGCTCGGGACTGACACAGGCCCATCTGGCAACTTTAAACGAAATGTTCTGTAGCATTGCATATAGATTTATGATTGTGAATGATTAGTCATGTTCACTATGGGGTTGGTAAAATTGATGAATGATTCATCATATTCATATTGGTTCATTCTATCATTCATTATAATTAATTGATGAAGAATAAGATAATTCTTACAATCATATTAGCATTTTTCTTGTTTATTTAACTGTACATGATGTTTCATTTTCAGATATGAGCGTCGTTTTTCAGAGCTGAATGTTCATATCCAGGTTCCAATGTGTGGTTTACTCTCTTGTGTTCAAGTTCTGCTGATTCTATATGCTTAGCTCTGGGATCTTTTATTCTCACTTAACTAATACTCAGGAAAAGCACCGTCAAACCTGCAAGTATTATGCGACCTACAATGCTCTATTGGAGATTAAAGACTTAATGCTAAAGGAAACCTCCTTGTTGAACTCCATAAGTTCACAGGTATCACTCAAATTGAGACTCTGCTCTAACTTTTCATCAGAATCTTCATTATAGATCAGGTACTCATGTGGCAGTCATTCTGATGATGTTTTGCCTCTTTAATTCCTGATTAGGATTCTGTGACTGATTTTTCAGTTAAGTTTAACAATGAAAAGGAAATGGATTAGTAACTGGAGTGGGGTTATTTGCTGTAAAATGATGCCACACATAAAAGTGGAGTTCTTTTTTTTGTTTAAATTGCAGAAATTCTTTTACTTGTCCAAAAGCTTGCATCCCAGTCAGCAACCTTCCTTAGTGAACATAAAAATGTAGTTTGAAAAACTTAAATTTTACGTTGGAATATGTGTGCATGCATGGTTGTTACTGTCAATGATTTTCACTGACATCAAGTCACTTTGCATGGTTAACTTTTACAGTTTCAGGATGCCTTTGCAAGTAGTGATGGCCGCATCAAGCTGATCAATTCCATGGAAGGAGTTGTTAAAGGAAGCCAGCAGGTGATTGAGATTTTTTTTTTTCTAATGTGTGAACTCTGAAAAATGTTAAAATGATTTTATCATTGTCCATTTCTTATACTGTTTATGCGTAGTGGGTGGATGTTTTTAAAATTGTTTGAAGTGATAATTACTGTGGAATCTATCTTACAGAAGCTACAAAAGATGCAAGTTGCACTGCAGGAACAGCAGAAAGCTTGTGAAGTTCTCAAGAAGAAGTACGCTGCAGCAGTGGCAGAGCAAAGGCGTTGCTATACTCTCTTAAAAGCTTTTCAGGTATTTATTGTTTTACTAGATACAGGTGGTATTGCTGCAAGTGTATAACAGAGCAGAGTACTCTGTGAACAAAAATAATTAAAGAAGTGTTCCAGACCACTGGTGCAATATCTCTGCTGTTAATCTAATTTAGCAGGAAATACAGTATATCACCTTTTTCATATTTAAAACCTTGTTGATGTATGAAATACTGCTCAATGCTATTGAATAGTATCATTACAACCTGGTTGATGTAGAAAATACTGTTTCTGAAGTTGATTATGAGTGATATATTACCAGTGGTTTGTGATTTAATTAATTCCATCAGAAATCACTATGTACAAGCAGAAATTGTTGTCATCTATTTTCATTGACATAAATGCTTGGGAAGTAAGAAATGACTTGATTCAATTATGAGAAAAGACATTGTGGGCAAGGGAATTTTTGTTGGATTGCGTTGTGTATATTTATATGCTAATGAAGGTTTGCCTAGTTTATATTAATACAGTTTTCATCTATCAAAAAATAAAAATAAAAGTTAATACAGTTTTCAATTTGTAGGAGGAATGCGCAAAGAATGAGAGACTTCAAAGCGAAAGATCTGTTTGAAAGAGCATTGCTCTCTTGCGAAATCAAGGAATTTTATGTTAAAATACGAGGCTGGTATGTGAAATTTGATTACTGTTTGGGCATTAGCTTTTTTTTTTTTTTTTGTCACGAGCTTTGTTTTGGGGAAAAAAGAACTACCAAATTTATTGAAGTCACAGAAGAACAAGCTCAATATTTATCATCTTCCAAATGACGATTACGATCATAAGAATTGATAATTATTCTAAATGGTGCAAGAGTTTTGTCTAGTTTAATATGATGTGTGATTCAGATTGAATGCTATTCCTCTAACTTCCTGTATTCCATAATGTGAACAAAATATATTTTAAAATCATTCTTGTCTTAAATAGTTGTATATGGATGAGAATTCTGAGAATGAGCATTCGAGTATGGTTCCCTGATCTGTTTTGAAGAAATAGACCAACTGAACCCAAATCGTAGCTTTGAACCGAGCTCTGTTTTTCAGGGAACAGATATTTAGTTTGATAAAATATAATGTGATAGGATAGGCAGAAAGAAATGTGTACTAAAAAGGTAAAACAAAGAGTGCCCTGTTACAATATTTGTTTGTTTGAGGTATTATAATGATAATAATAATCGGTGGAGAAGAATTCAGTTGTTTGATTCCCTTAGGAATTGAAACTTGTTCGACAAAAACAAATGCAGGTGGGACATTTACACAATTCTGATCAAACCAGTCTCTTAAATAATATAATGTCTCTGCTGTTCATGTGATCAGCCCTAGTTTGGGGCAAAGGATGATGTCAAGATATCATGCGTTGGGGCGACACAGGTGCTACAGTGCCAAGACAAAGGGTTGCGATCCCTCGAGGGTGTGCCATTTCGACAAATCTTTCCTCAATTCAAATTGGAAGCTGCAACTCGCCATTCGCATGAGAATTTTATACAGAGAGTTACCAGTATTTATACAATTCTCGCCATTCGCATGAAATTTATACCAGTATTTGTGTGAAGATTGTTACATTTTGATTTTACTAACATGTTATTCTACTCACATTCATAAATATAAAATTATCTCTAATAAAAATAAATATTTACTCACAAAAGTTGAATAAGAAATTTATTTTTAAATTTTAAGCTTAATATGACATAAATGCTGGACTCAGATTTTTAGAATCATCGCTTTCTGAAACCAAGCATCCTTTGATTCAGATTCTCATAATAAAATCTTTAGATTGAATGCAAACCCAAAATTTTCACATGCCCAATTTGTATTGTTGACTTAAGCCTACTTTTCTTTGAAAATCACCACATTAGGTTGGAAAAATCAAATCAGCTGACTGCCATTTTGATTTTTTTTCTCATTAACACTTTTCTCTTTTTCTTCTTTTAATTCGATTTGGTTTTTGAGACTTTTCTTTAATTAATGTGTACCTCAATGGAAATAGCTACATATGCTAAGTTTCGAACCTAAAATTCACTTAAACAAATTCAAATTATTTACTATTTAGATTATTAGATCTGGTTCCCTCATTTTTATAATATGGAAAACTTTTTTTTTTATCTGAAAAATGCTCGTCTGATGCATGTCCAAATAATGACTGATATGGACAAAAAACTAAAGATTGAACATCGAAATTAAAATACTCTTGATTTGATATTATTATATAAAATTCCAATTGAACCACGTAACTCATTTGTCTTTACTCAAAATTGAACCGAATGAAAAGCCCAGAGGCAGTGAGAGCAAAAGCAAGACTTCTGTTTTATTGGTATATGTGTCGCTAATTGGTCCATGTCAAATGGACCCATTTGAGTCAAGTAGGACATGGAGGCAAGTCAAGCTTAGTAAACACTTTCTGTCTTTTGCTATCTAATTCAATTGCTTATTAGTAAATTAAAAACATATATTTTTAAATGATTATTTGACGTGAAGTTAATTGATTATTGAACATAAACAAGAGCTATATTATTGGATAAATATATTTGAATTTCAAGTAAGTGATGTACCATTATAAAAATCTCTTAAAAACTAAGATATCATCTTAAAAACATATCAGAATTAATTTAAAAAGTAAAATAACCAGTTAAATCACATTCTGATTGATTTGAAGAAAATCTTGAATTACAAAATTAATTTAGAAATATCCACTGGAATAATTTCAAAGCATCAGAGGCTAAAAAAAAGTTGAAGATATAGTCATATTATATATAAACATACAAAACCCATCTTTCACTACTAATGGAAAGACATAACATTACACAAATTTCACTTATATTCCTAAATTCTAATAAAAGAAAGAGGTTTACCAAGATTATTAGCCTTAATTCCAATATATTCAGCCACCGATACAGGCCGATAAACCGCAAGTTGTGCATCATCATCATTGGAGCTCAAATACAAAGGACATAAACGAAAATTAGCAGGCAGAGTATAAAAAAAGGCTACAGAGAATCTATGGTTGGGCTCTTTCATGATCACACGGTGAAGACTATTAATAAACCGAGCATTTGATAGAATATGCAAAAGATCACCAACGTTCACTACAAGTGCACCCTTAGTAGGGTAAACGGGCACCCACCCGACTCCTTCTTTCAGTATTTGTAACCCATTAACGTTGCTTTGGTGTACTATTGTGAAAAGAGAAGTGTCTGTATGTGGGGCTAGACCCATGGCTCGACTCGGGTCCGGACAATATGGATATGAGTTTAGTTGTAGTGCCCAGCTTGAACCGCCTGATGAACCATCTAATAATTTTCTTTCTTCTTCTGATATGGGCATATTTTTGAGAATGAGATGTATTAGGGTTTTGGCTAGCTCTTCTATTTTCTTCTGATATTCTTCCATTATGTCACTGTTCAAATTTTTCTTTTTTAATTAATTTTCATAACAAAACAAATTCAGCACAATTATGAGACTCTACGTTGTTAAATAAAACAAAAATGGCATAACTGAAGAATTGATATGAGATTTAGGTCTATATTTGCAAAATATTATTGGGATTGGAAAGATATATATATATATATATATATATATATATATATATATATATATATATATATATATATATATATATAT
>CANUEY010686130.1:0-10320 GCA_948099555.1 Croton setiger | reverse complement strand
CACAATTACCTATACTGCATCATGCTTTTGTAATGTCATTGGCAAACTGATACAAAATCCATAGTAAGCTGCTCTCACTTCCATTCTGGATACTTATTGGATGAAGCAATCTAGATGGTAACTGATGTTCTGCCTTCACTTACTAACACACTAAACGTTTAGCTACATGTTTAGTGATGTCTTTCTTCATACTCGGCGACCAACATAACCGCTTCAAGTCTTGGTACATCTTGGTGCCACCTGGATGCATGGAAAACATTCCACTATGAGCATCTTATAGTAACTTCTTCCTAACATCACCTTCACTAGGTATAACCAACCTATCTTCATAGTATAAAACCCCATCCAACATTTTGAACTTCTGTTCTTTACCACCTCCCACTTATTGAACCCAACTTAAAATTTGACTGTTAACCTTTTGATTCTCTTTTACCTTGAGTAGCCACTTTGGCTGAACTTGCATGCTAGCACAAAATACACCTTGATGATCCATTTGCAACTTCACCCGCGTTGCACTCAAAGAGTACAATGTCTTCCGACTAAGAGCATTTGCCACAACATTGGCTTTACTTGGATGATAATTAATCACATAATCGTAGTTTGCTAAAATTTGCATCCACTTCCTTTGTCTAGAATTCAAGTCCTTCTGTGTCAGAAGGTACTTCAAGCTCTAATGATCTGTGAAATGTAACACTTCTTACCATATAAGTAGTGCATCCACATGCCAACACTATGGCTGCCAACTCCAAGTCATGGGTTGGGTAGTTATGCTCATCCACCAACATAGGTTGGGTAGTCATGGGTTGCCTTGACACAAAAGTTACGACCTTCCCTTCTTGCATTAATACACAACCCAAACCGATATGAGAAGTATCACTGTACACCACATACTCCTTACCTAACACTAGCTATGTCAGCATTAGTGCCTCTGTCAAAGCTTGTTTTAACTTTTCAAAGCTATTCTGACACTTACTATCCAATTGGAACCTTGTCTTTTTCTTCAATAACTTAGTCATTGGAGCTGCAATAATTGAGAACCCCTTGACAAACCTTTTATAATAACCAGCTAACCCAAGAAAACTTCTCATTTCTGTTACCGTCCTAAGTGGCCTCCACTCTAGGATAGCTTCAATCTTCTTTGGATCAATGCATATTCGCTCAGATGATACCACGTGACCTAAGAAAGATACTTCTTTAAGCCAAAACTCATTTTTGCTCAACTTCGCATACAATTGTTTGTCTCTTAATGTCTGCAAAACCACCCTCAAATTCTTGTCATGCTCCACTTTATCCTTCGAATACACCAATATGTCATCAATGAACACCACCACAAACTGGTCTAGATACGGAAGAAAAACATGGTTCATGAGATCCATGAACACTACATGTGCATTTGTAAGATCGAATGGCATCACTAAAAACTCATAGTGACCATACCATGTTCTAAATGTTGTCTTCGCTACATCCTCTTCCTTAATCCGTAGCTGGTGATACACTGATCTAAGGTTAATCTTGGAGAAAATACATGCTCCTTTCAATTAATCAAATAGGGCATCTATTCGTGGTAACAGTTACTTGTTCTTGATTGTCAACTTACTAAGTTGCCGATAATCAATACACAACCTCAATGACCTATCTTTCTTCTTCACAAACAACACTGGTGCTCCCCATGGTGAAAGACTTGGCCTTATGAAACCTTTATCCAATAACTCTTGCAACTGGATCTTCAATTCTTTCAACTCTACTGGTGCCATTCTATAGGGTGCAATAGAAACCGGTGCAACTCTAGGATACATATCAATTGAGAACTCTACCTCTTGCCTTGGTAGTAACCCTGGCAAATCCTCTGGAAACACATCTGGATAATCGCATAATGTGGGTATATCTTTCACTTTCTGCTTCTTCTTAGCCTCAAGTGCATACACCAAGTATGCTTCAAAGCCTTTCTGAACTAGCTTCTTTACTGCCACTGCCAATATCACATTACTCAAGAAGTCTCTTCGCTTCCCAACCACAATAACTTCCTCACCCTCGATCTTAAGCAAAATGACTCTCTTCCGTTCACAATCCACCATTGCCTGGTATCTTGATAGCCAATCCATTCCAAGCATGATATTCCAACAAGTCCCCCAAAAACTCATGACCATGAATTACTATAGGGCACCCCTTTACAACCCTACTAACCAATATTTTGTCACCTAATGGGTTTATCACTAACATACCTTAACTAACCCTCTCTATTTCTACCCCTTTATCCATGCCCCAACTGTTGTTGTTAGTTTTCGATGGATTTTGGATTTTACCAAAACTGTGACAAAACAATTTTTGATTTGCGCGTTATTGAAACTAGTCGGTCTTAAAAAAAAAATTTCGAGTCGCCACCCGATTTAAGAAAACCAATTTTAATTTTATGAAAATTGACTCCATTTTTATTTTGAAAGCACTAGTCAAAATTTAAAAGATTCGGGTAAGGGAGTAAGGTATGACAGTTTAAGTTTTACTTAAACCGCCGCTCGGCAAAACTGGTCTCTTGGTTTGTTTTTCTTTCCAAAATTTAAGTTTGATTTTAAAAAAACCGTTGCGTGATTAAAACTAGCGATATTCCTAAATGACGATAATCGATCTTTTGTGAAAATAAAACTCAAACATTGAAAATGATAAAGTGCGAAAAATTAAAATGCGGAAAATAAACATTCGCATCTAACCTAATTATTCTTTCTCCGTTTCGAAGAAAATAATTATAAATTGATCCTAAAAATTACATTCTACCCAATTTAAACCCAAAATACCCCCAAAATCATTAAATTAAACATTTAAAGTAAATATGCAAAATTACGGAAAGGTACCCTAAGTTTTGGGAATTACGATTTAGTCCCTCAAAATTGAAAAATTATTAAAACAGCCCCTAACTTGCATTTTTGTTTGAAATAATCCAAATAGCACATGTAGCTTGCTAAATTGAAAATTTGAAACTAATTATGTAAAATTTCAATTTGGTCCCTAATTTTTTTAAAATTACAAAATTACCCCTATGTCATTTTTAATTCTGGAATTAACATTTTCATATCATACTATGCAGACTAACTAAAAGATTGGCAAATTATAAAACAGTCTTTAAATTTTAGGAAAATTACAAAACAATCCTTCAAGGAATGTCAAATTGCAAAATTAACCTATGTATTCTATTTCTTTCTTGAGCAAATTTCTGCCAAGAATAAACCATCTCAAATAGCAAAACATCTTTATATCATTCTGTTGCAATAACCATAAAGCATGCATCTCAACTTCACATATTTGCCATAACATTCAATTTTGGAATCATTTTCAAACATTCTCAGTTTTCTATTCTCAAACAATATGTCATCCATTGCTGCTTCATACCATAACATATTCTATATGCAGTATCATTATATAAACTGGATCTATAATTATTCCATCTTCATTGAATGACACTCTAACATATACGAGTGTTTCTCATAAAAAATCTTATAACAGATTGAAGCAACTCTTATGCTCTTACAAACATAAAATGCAATCTTAAATGGACTTGTCATAGAATAGCAGTGTAGGTTTCAAGCAAAACTGACATGTAGATGATTAACAAAATAAAAATCAAACAGAACTATTGAATAAAGGAAAGTTATGATAAACAATCATGAAGAAATCAGTGAACCTAAACCCTACTGGAGCAATCACTTGACTCTGATAATTTTTGAACAGAAACAACAAAGGTAAGAGTCATATGATGTGTATTTAATTATGATGGAACTTAAACAATATATTTTAGTCTTCAATTGACCAGAAGCTACTGGAGCCTATAATCTAATCATCATCTCAATCATTTTACATTACTGGTTAAGCAAGATAAGGATGAGCAAAAATGGTAAGTCTCTTGTATAGCAACAATGTTAACACTGAGGAACTACAGTTTATATGTTTACCTAAAATGAAGAAACCAGAAACAGGACAGGACTCATTATAAAAATTGATTCCATTTTAATGGCATTCCATACCACAATATTACTTTTCAAGAGAAATTGCCAAATGCGAATCAAAACAGAAGACAATCATGAATCATAAATCCATTCATCAAAGTAAGACAAATTGCAACAGAAATAGGCCAACATTACATCATCAACCATTTAGAACAAATTCATTTCCTAATTAAGAATATGCAGAATAGAAGGAATAAATAGGACATCCGGCAGAAAGAAAAAGGAAGATTATCAACAATCGAACAATGATAACAACTCAAACAATCTGAATGAAACAAACAACAATTAAATAAGCATCAACAGGCTCCCAAACATATACATTCTCTCCCATTTCCTCAATCATACCAGTAATATGAAATAAGATTAACAAGAAAAGTAAGGGAGATGAAGGAATAGATGAATTACCAAATTAATTCAGAAATCTTTTAATTCCAGAGCTGTAGGTTCCTCTCCAAAACTCCAAGTTTTGTTACAGAGAGAAGCAATAGAAATTGAAATTTATAAATCACACTTCCTCACTAATTTCTAATTGTTTACAGAAAATAATGGTTTCCCTAAAATTCCTTATTTACCAAACCCTAAATCCCCAAATTGAAAATCTCAAGTAGAATCCTTAATTTCCCTCTAATTACAGAAACTCCAAAAACCCTAAAATTGAAAAGAAATGCTTACTGGTTCTTCTCAATTTCTCTCGATTCTTTCTTCTAGAATGCTTCCCTCTCTCCAATGCTCTCTCTGGACCCCCCTCCTTCGTTATTGCTCCTGCCTTTTTATCTTTTTCTTTTTTTCTTCGCGTCCGCTTCCTCTTTTCCTTCTTCTTCGCTGGTTTCTCCACGTAACCATTCTGTTACGCCTTGAAGGGGTCCTCTGCTGTCGATTCCACTTTGTCTCGGCTGCACTCGTCTTCAACCTTCATCTCTCCTCTTCCTCTTTTCGTTTCTGTCTTTTATTCATCACTTCACCAGTTTCTGTCTTCAATGTCTTTTACTTCTTCGTTTTCTTTCTTTTTGATTTCTTTCATTTTTCTTTTCTTTATTTATTATTTTGTTTTCATTAAACTCAAAATGATGCCGTTTAATAGTAAAATGTGCATTTTGAGTTACAATTTTAATTGAAATGCAGTTGATCTGAATCTAACTAACTTTCTTTCTTTTCTTTTTCTCTTTTTTTTTAATCCCTAATAAATTCTCTTTTTTTTTAATCCCTAATCTTTTATTAGTCTTTCAATTACATCCTTTCTTCCCTATTTTCTCTTTCAATTTTTTCCGTATTTCTTTTAATTTTCTTCAAAAATACAATTTTTTTTTCATTTTTACTCACTTTTCTTCTCTTTTTAATTTTTTTTCTTTTCATTTTTTTTTCTCAAAATTTTACAAAACAAAAGGAAGCTAAAAATAAAATAAAATAAACATATTTTCTCTTTTTTTTCTAAATATTTCTCTTTAGATTTTGGGATCAAAAATCGAACATCAACATTAAGAAAATGCAAATATATGAATGAGTAAAACCTGGGTCTATCAAAGCAGTAACAGTGTTGATGTTCGTTTTGGATTTTTACCAAAAGTGGTGATAAAGCATTTTTGTGATGCGCGTGCCGAACTAATCGGTCTTAAAAATAATTTTAGAGTCGCCACCCGCTTTCGGGACACCAATTTTAAATTTAAGAAAAATGACTCCGTTTTAATTTAAAAGCACTGGTAAAAAATTTAGAGATCCGGGTAAGGGGGTAAGGTACGACGATTTAAGTTTTACTTAAAAAGCCGTCCGGCAAAAACCGGCCTCTTGATTTGTTTAATTTCCAAAATTTAAGTTTTCTTTTAAAAGAAAAGTCGTGACATGATTAAATCTAGCGATGTTCCTAATTGGCTTTTCCGGTCAGTTGTGAAAACAATTTCAATCATAATAATAAACTGCAGAAATTAAAAGTGCGGAAAATAAATCCTAAAACTAAATACCTATTAATTACATTCTACCCAAATAAATCCCCAAATTAAGTCCCGAAAACATATAAAATAAGCATTTGAAGTTCTGCTGCGAGATTACCGAAAAGTCCCTGAAGTTTTGGAAAACTACAAAAAGGTCCCTGCATCTTGAAAAGCTCCAAATAGTATCCGAACAATTAATAACAGGAAAAATGATCTATAACTAAACTATGATTGCCAAAAGACCCAAATCATGTAAAATTACAAAATGGTCCCTAGGTTTTGACAAATTACAATTTAGTTCCTGCTCCTAGAAAAATAAGAAAGCAGCCCCTAAACACGCATTTTTGCCTAAAACAATCCAAGAAATATAAAAAGCATGCAAAATCAACGTTTCGGAACTATCTATGCGAAATTACAGTTTGGTCCTTCAATTTTCCAAAAATTACGAAACTACCCAAAACTACTTTTCACTCCAGAATTGACCCTGAGACATATTTATATCCTGAATCCCATAATTCTACGGATCAAAGCAGTAGTACAAATGATTCAACAATACAATTTGAATGACTGCAAATCATGTAACACCTGGACAACATATATAGCATTCGTACTTTTAAGTGCTACCAACAAGCATTAAGCATCGAAGATAGAGACAACACTCTAGATATTTTGCCAACAAACAGAAACACTATGGACAGAATAATACAGCAGCAACTCGTTGTGCAAAACGACAAGACAGGACCGATGTTTTAAGCAACTTCTATTACATTGATTTTACTAGGCAACTTGGATCCATAAAATGGAGCTTGTTGAACATGCACTTGGGAAGCTAAACTCAGAAACATACTCAAACAATACAGAATAACACCTAACTCTGTCTGTGACCCTTTACAAAGAAACGGATTTGCTAAGGCAGAAGATAGAAGCTGTTAAACCACCTAGCACGGAAATTGGGGCCAAGAGGGAACAACAACTATCAAAACTAGCGTGCAAACTATGGTAAGATTTAAACGGATTAAGCTAGATAGCCAGAACATAAACGACAAGTCATAGCAGAGGGGCTGGGAACAACAAACTGGACTAACATCTAACCTCTAAGCATGAAACGCACTTAACAAAATTGAGCCACAGATCGAAACAGACCAGAGGTGCAATAGTTTGGAAAACAAACACCAAGCAGTATATTAATTTAAACTAATCTCAAAACTGTAAACAGAAAAGGGCAAATCAATACAAAGCTGGATGAATCAACATCATCCAGAGCTCCAAACATATATAAACAGATTAAATAGAAATTGAAGTGAAAAGGTACCTCGGATTAAGCTTTGATTTCAATTTCAGTATCCAACAGTATGGTTTCCAAAAGCGTTCTATCAAACTTTACAGAAGAAGAATTCAAGATCCTCACCCTCTCAATTATCTAATTCTACCCTTTAAAGCCGTTCCTAGCTTCAAATTAATTTTGAAGCAGGAAGTACAATTTTGAATCGTTTTCCCCAATTCCCCAATTGTGAACCCTAACTTTCTAATCTTTTTCAATTTCTTAAACTAAGAACCCTAGATTTACAAAACTCGAACTAACCACAGTAGGGAGCTTACACGTTTTTTCGATTCCTTTCTCTGTTTCGATTTTTGATTTCTGGAACCCCAATTTCTGGACTCGTCCAAAAAATCCCCCTCTTCTGGATCTCTTTTTCTCCCTTTTGTAAGCCAGAGACTCCTCTTCTCTTTCTTCCTTTCTTCTCGCCTCCTTATCCCTTTCGATCTCCATCTTGTGTCGTTTGTTTCGCTTTCGGATCGACAATCCTCCTCCTCGACGTCTCTGCGCGGCCCTCGATTCTCGCTCGTTCCCGTCTGGCTGCTCTCCTTCGAAGCTTTCGTCTTCGCTTCTTTCTGTCTGATTATTTTTTTTTTTGTTTTATAAGTCTTCAAAACGACGCCGTTCCCCTGGGTTTATATGTCCTGGTTTAATGACGCGGTTGGACTTGGGGAATTTGAGATTGAACCGAACCAATTTCGGTTCGGTTCACCCCTTTTTTTATTTTCCCCCTTCCTTTTCCTTTAATTCTATTTTCTACCCCTATTCTTTCCTCCTTCTTTCAATTTTGTCATTCCTTCCCTTAAATCTTCCTCTTTACTTTCAATTCTCTTCAATTTCATCATTTCTCTTTATTTTTTCCAAATTTCATATTTTCTTCAATTTTCTCCCAAATTTCTCTTTTCCCTTCTCTTTTTTACACATTTTTCTTTTTCTTCTTTTTCTTCTTTTTCCTTTTTTTCACAGTTTTTCCTTCTAATTCTTTTCTCTCTTTTTGATTTTTCCTAAGGCAAAAATCAAGCGTCAACAAACAGACTGATTAAATAAATGGAACTCACCAGCTATCACATCTGGAGCCTCATCATCCTCACGGCCCCTCAAAGCATAAACCCTGGTTGGAGCATCTATTATTTCTGAATGAGCTCTTTGAGTACCGGCTCGGCCTCCCACTGGCTGGGATCTCTCAGTTGTTTGAACCGTGGCTGCTGGTGCCACATATCTTGGACACTCTTTCTTCATGTGTTTAATGGATCTACAAATCCAACACCCTCCAATGTTTCCCCAGCAAGCACCTTCATGTCTTCTACCACAAGTACTACAAACTGGAATTCGAGGAAAGCCTCTGTCAGATCCTCTACTAGTACCTCCTGAGCTTGCAATTAAAATAGACTGAATACTAGAACCACGAGTTGGATCCTGGTTGTGAACCTGCCTAGCTCCCGCCGAAGTGCCACTACCTTTTTGTCTTTTGCTGGCAAGCTGGGAAGTATTAGGAGCAGTATAAGTTTGCTCTCTACGCTGCTGGATTCTCGGCACCTCTTGCGTTGACTGTTTTGTGCTTGTTCAGCTTCTAGAACGGCATCAACCAATGATGCAAACTCTCTAAGCCTCGATGCCACAACATCCGACTTAATCTTATCATTCAATCCTCCCTGAAACTTCTTACACCTCTGAGCCTCAGTTTGGATAATCCTCTTACCATACCGACTAAGCCTGATGAACTCTCTCTCATATTCAGCAACAGTCATCCGACCCTACTTTAAGTTTATGAACTCTTTTCCTTGCATCGAGATAGCTTTCTGTCATGTACTTTTTCTTAAACTCATCTAGAAAGAACTGCAAATTCCACTGTTCCTTAGCTATCCTCTACTGTGTAGTGTTCCATCATACATATGCATCACCAGCTAACAATGATGTGGCACATATGTAGCGTTCTTTTGGGGTGCACTGAAGTTGATCCAATACCCTCATTATCTTATCTAACCTGTACTCAGCTGCTTCAGGCCCTTCTTCCTTACTAGCCTTAAACTTTTCAGCTCTATACTTCTTTAACTTTTCTATAGGAGGCCTTCTGTCATGATTTACTATAGTAGGAGCTGCTGCTGGAGTAACAGGTACTATGCCTATGATCTGGCGAAGAGCCTTAGTCATTTGTCGAAGTATTACGGGTTGATTAAGAGCCACTGGTGCTAGAGCTACTGCAGACCCCGCATCTCCTCTTTGAGCATCACCCCCAACTGACCTTGAGGCATGACTTTCAATCTCGGCTAATTCTTAAGACATATTATATAAAAGAAACAACTGCTTAGTTCTCTAAATTGATATGGCATGCACGACTTTCTAGACTCAATATCAATTGTTAAGTCCGAGAAAATGAACCGGAGCTCTGATACCACTAAATATGACGTGCTTAGCCGGTTCTAGGCCGACCAGTTCGGTTTGTCACATTCTGTATGCTGGATCCGTAATTAACCTTTTTTTAACTCATGCATAATCCGAATGACCATAATTTTTTTAGCAACATGCAATTCATTTTAACTAAGATTTATTGCTTAATGGTTTCCTTAAAATTTACATGACTGTTTGATTTCATCATTTTGCTTCATCATCATTCGGTTCATTACTAGCTATATAGTTATAACAAAATAATTGTATGGCATGATAAATAAGCGCTTACAAATCATGATGAATAGGCCTAATAAACTACCCACTTAATACAAAAAGGATAACTACATAATACCTTAGTACATATCATAATCAAATGATCAAAATACAAAATAATCACCCTTTTTGAGATGTTGAGGGAAAACTCCGCAGCCGTGAAGAGAGAACCACTAACTTTTACTATTAACACCTATGAGTTAAAACATTAACTCGCTGAGCATTAAAATGCTCAGTGGATGCCATAACCGAAGTAAACGTAATTCATAACACACATACACACATCATGATGTCACTTTACCTTACCCAAGTCATGCTGTAACGGAGCACACCTCCAATGTATGAGCTAGACATTACATATATATAAATAAACATCATATAATAATCATCATAATGTTTCTTGCTCATACTGCATGCATAA
>CANUEY010686060.1:0-108140 GCA_948099555.1 Croton setiger | reverse complement strand
ATATGACCACCATGAAACAATTGACATATTCTTGGCTAACAGATGAAAAATTCGGAAAGACTCAGAACCCAGAATTACAAACGGGAGGGGAAGAAGTGCAACAATTGAAGTTAAAAAAGCAACTCTCGTTTTATGAACCATTAGAAATTTTGAAAGCTAGAATCTAGATATTCAGAAAGAAAGCAACAATCAGTATGCCATGGCGGACAAGAAATCATTCCATAAATTCAAAAGACGGGAAAAGGCTAAAAAGCAATGCCCTCCAGTCAAGTTGGAAAGCATTTCAAAGAGACCCTCTAAAACTTGAAAAAGCATAAGCAGACATGGAAATTCATAATTAAATAGGACAAAGCAAGAACCAAGTCAATTGTGCATGGTCATTATGTCCACAAACTCAGTGGAATCATGAGTCCACTTCGAATAATAGCAAATTTACTCTTATTCAATCTAAATACTTGGTTTGAATTAGGAAAAATAAAAAAGCTCACATTTCTTCAATTCTCATTCTTTAGCAAACTAGCAATTCATGGCAAAATAAGTGCAAGAGTAACAGAACTATAGAATAAAGAATTGACCTTACCATCCTGACCGAATAGCTTCCTGAATAAGACGAATGCTTAGTGGTGCATATCCAGAAAAGACATATGAAATGTCATTTGGGCTGTTACATGTAAAATCAACTCAAAAGTTAGGAGGAAAAACAACAGAACTATAACAAGATTACATGTTGTAAATGCACAAATCCAACAGAGAATTTGCCACTAGTTAAGATAACAAGCAGCCAAAACTACTAAATTTGCAAATATATTGTATGGCATCCAGAGTGCTAAAAGAACTGTTTAAAATGGAAAAAAAAAAAATTATCTTACACCATTTGACACTAGTCAATTTTCCCTTTAGAAATCAGGATATGTTCCAGATCACTTGGGGGGAAAAGACATCCAATACAAATATAGGGGGATATGTCAGAAAAAGTGCAGGCAAAGTTTCCAAACTAGATTACGTATTTTCTCTCTTTAATCGGAGGAAGAAATAGCAAAACTTAAAGGGAAAACTTGTGAACACTCTAAGTATAAATATAATCTCATTATAGAAACAGATTAGATGATTGAGAAGTAGAGTACTTGGCAGTGTCAGTGTCTTCAACCACAAGATTCAGAGCACGCTTCACCATCAACCAGTTGCTTTTTGAGTCCTGCAAGGTTCAGGTGATGTAAAGGATTCAGGACACATGGTTTGTGGCCTCTTGTCAAAAATTATATGAAGGCATTTTCATTTTAGGCTAGTCCTCAAGTAAAGTAGCAGTCTGCGCCTGCATATACTAGAATTTACTACTATTACTACCTACATTTCATTAAAATAGTGAAAGTAGAAAGTCAATTTATTTCCCTTCGCTTTCCTATTCTGTCCCTCCTTCGTATTGAACTTTGTGCCCTCTACCCATTTTAAACACAAAAGAGCAGTGGCTGCAAAGAATTTCACCTAAAACACTTGCCAATTAGGAAATTTCACTATTATTTTGAAACCACCAAAAATGGGAACTCTCTATTTTAACTAAACAGAAATAGTATAAAAATCATAATGATGCCCCAGTATCATCAATTCCATTTCCATCAGTCCCCATATTCCCCTCCAAAACTGTAATGTGGAAGTCTTTATTTTGACCTCAATCATGTAATGAAAAAAACAACAATATTTAAAAATTATACAAACCTGCTTTTTAAGCAATCCAGCTTTTTCTAAATTATTCAAAGTCACAATGTGCTCAAAACCGTAGCTGTGGAGTATTTCCTTCCTAAACAGGGAGTCAGAAATATCAAATATTTTGATGCAGCATAAGTTCTATAATAACAAATCATCAAATGGGGAAAAAAAGTATATTATAGGGTCTTAAATCCAACTAATAAAATGAAATGGATAAAAATATGCTTGCCTCAAATAGTCAAAATGCTTTTTGGGTAACCCAGAGTTTGTAACAGAAAGTAAGATGAGAAGCCTCAAGACACTGACAAGAGGTTCCTGCTTATGGATCAATTCTTCAATGTGCTCAAAGCAACTGCATACAGGAAGAGTTTCAATCAACAAAATCAAAATGATTGCAAACTTGATCTGACAAGTTAGTAAGGCATGATTAAAAAAGAATGCTCCCTGCTCAGTATTTTATAACAGCAAACATGCAGAGAATATCAAGTATTACAATCACTTCCAGTCAGGGTGTTAAACAAAGGAAAAGGTAACCATCTGCAAAAGACAATTATTTTTCCCAGGAACTCCCTAACTTCATTCAACCATTAAACTTTTTTCTGAATCCATACCCTATTGTATAATGTTCCAAGTCCACTGCTCAAAACAAAAGGAAAATTCAAAAGGCAAGGTAGAGAGGGCCAACTGCCACAATTGGTCCATTCCAAGAACTGTTTAGATGGATTAGCATGCCTTAACAAGCTTGTGATGATTTTGTCAAGGAATTTGTCCTATCCCTAATCTGTCTGTGCATATAGTGTGTTTCCTATTTAAAATAATCAGTTGGCATGTATTAGAATGTGGCTTCTAGCATTCAGCCAGGTTTTTCTATCATAAAGATAAATCGCATTTTATAAGATAAAAAATAATAAGAGCTATAATCATGCAGCCATTGTCCTGACTATGTATCTAAATTCTTAAGGTATGATAGAACAACAAGCATAGTATCATTTCGCGGGGATCTCATAACTTAAAAAGCGAAAGTTCATGTCAACTCACATGTCATAGCTCTGAGCCTCAACAATAGTATGCTCCATGTCAAGCCGTGCAAGAAAATGTGGCTTTGATGTGAATGTTGACAGATGCTGAGCAAGATTTATATGCCTCTGAAACAATTAAGCAGAATAAGAATTTACCATACTTTTAAAAAAAAAAAAAAATCTAAATGTTCAGTATTGAAGCAATAGAGACCATATCAGAGAAGAGAGAAAGAGAGAGATAAGTACAGTTATTTCTGGCAATGAGTTGAGCTTTTTGACAAAATCCTTCAACTCAGAAACTGTCTGGTTCTGTATGCAGTACATGACTCCCAGTTAGAGATGGTACAGATAACCATACAACCAATTTAAAAGAAAAGCATAAAAAGATAATAAGATTACAGGAATCCCTTATAAGAGGATGTCTGAACTTGTAGTTGAACTATGCTATGCATAAAAGATAATAATACATTTACAGGATCACATTAAATGATAACAGCCGTATTAATTGGGTTAGGTATATCAGCTATAGATTGAATTGTCCATATAAAATGATAATATTCTTTGACTCGTGCAGTAGCAAGAGACAGAATACAAATACTATTAGATACAAATACTCAATCAGTAACAGTTACACATAAAAACGTAAGCTAACGTATTTAGATGTACAAAAATGCACTTACAGTGTTTGTCATCTCTGTGTAGTCCTGTTTCATAGATGTGGCTTTTTGCCGTAGGACCTGCAATCATACTGCAGATGGCAACTAAGGAAACACTAAAAAATGTTTATTGAGCTTTGGAAAAAGCATGTTGCACATGAATCAATTAAACTTCCAAAGACAACAAAAAAAAAAAAAAAAAATCAACCTGGACTACAACTTCGAAGTTGAGATCCCGAATCTCCTTGAATAACTTATCACTGAAATTTAGTTGTATGCATTAGACTAATATGAAAGACAGATAAGAAAAGAAAGTTATGGAGAGCAAGCGGTGATCAGATAGATAGTAAATGACCAAGTATGAAATCCGTTAGTTGAACTATCAGCAGTCATTTAGACAATTACCTTTTCCAGATAGGTCAAGTAAATTAGTAAAAATATTACTTAGAAATTTAGGACAAAAGCCAAAGAAAGCAGAAGCTGCGCTTCTTCTCAAGATAAAAAAAGTAACAAAAAGAAGCATTACGCATTTAGAACACATTTCAATATATATTAATGTTATCTGGCGGTCACAAACATCTGAGTTATCCCAAAATGTATAGACTCCATTGGAAAGGAAAGCAAATAATGAAAGGAAAGTTTTACAAAAACTTTCATCCAGATTTTTCATTTACCTTGAATTCAGTGGAACTTTCATCTTTTTCCCTTCTTGTTGTTGAGCACCCATTATAGATGCATCAAGCTCCACAGCACCATTGTTAATATGCAAAAACTACACAGAATTTATTAGAAAGTGCTTACAACAATTCTTATTAACTAAAAACGATATCATTATTTTTATTCATCCTAGTATATATTCAGCTTCCAAATGAATAGAATTGGAAGTCCTCCAATGCTCATTCTGGAACATGTTCAATGTTTGTGTACCTCATCCAGCAGTCCTTCATATGTTAATTGAGAACACATCGGGGTAACCATGTCCACCTGTAGCCAAGGGAAAGGGATCGCAATTTTATTTTCCAATTCAGGACATGAATAAATAATTTGTTAAAACTATATAAATAATTATACCATAACTTGATGCATGCTTTTGTTACACGGAAGTATCACCTGATTCTTATAAAGAATGACTTATCTGAACTCTCTCTCTCTCTCCACCTCTCTATCCATACATAAACATTTTTCTTAATCACAAGTTTATGAAACATTAGTCTAACTAAATGTATATTAGGCAAAAACATATACTGAAGGGCTAAGGTCACTCTTCAGGATTATCATCCAATATTCCACTCAAAAATCTCACCATAACAGTTAGTTCTTTAAACAGATTGTCAACATTTAAGGTCTTAATAAATAACTCCATTTCCAGTTTACAGAAAAGACAACAAACATTGCTCATCTTGAACAAATTCGCAAATCGGAATTACTCTGTTGCAGTTAATAATATAAGGAACACTGATCATATAGGTTACACTGTTGCAGTGAATAGTGAAAAAGAAAAATCTTTTCCATGTTTATGATATTGCTTGTATAATATTTGGAATGCACATGTGATTGTTTGAATTGTGTTCCATCATTTAATACACCAAAGAGCATCAATGAAGGTACCATACCTCCCTATCCAGAAGAATTAGAGTATCTATCTCTGGCACGCCCATCTGAAGTAACAAATAAGAAATCAGTAGTTGGTTACAAATCATCATGAAGAAAAAGAAAAGGCAAAGAGTAAAGTTAATATGTTTAAGTAAATGTAGTGATGCATAATTACATCAGATAAGTTAAATGGTTCTTCAGTCTGCAATCGACTCAGAATGTCAGCAACACGAACAGATGCCTTGCCTTTGGCCCTCAAATGTGGTATCACTCCAAAAGAAGACTACAAAGCACAACTCTTCCATATTTATAAAAAGCAACAGACCGTGATAAACCATATTTACGGTCCCAACAATAATTTGTTTAAAAGAAACAGGATCCATGAAGTCACATGCACCTCAAGCTTGTGAATGGCCCTCGCTATATGCCAAAGAGAGCTTGTATCACCGTCAACTTGGCAATCCTACATTATCCAAAGGAGGATAACCAAAAGGGATAGTAAGGAGGAGGATTGTGAAGGAGAGAAAAGAAAATGGGTTTGACAACTAGAGAAAAATAATGTAATTAATAAAATTGCAAAAAGTTTGTCATACTTTGTAAGTGAATTCGAGTTCAAATGATAATATATCTTCGTCCAATGGAACCATATACAACGGATATTCACCAATGGTCACTAACTGATGAATTTTTTCCTCTTCAAGGACCTGCATAACCATCAGTATTCATCAATACGTGCAGAGGCAAGCAAGTAAAAAAACCTCAAAAGCCAATTTTGTAGGAACAGGCGCATTTCAGACAGCATAATCAATTGTAAACATCTGAGAGACTGCAGAACTTCAGGGGCAACTTTGGAGGCCAATTCCAATTTTTAAAAAAAAAAAAAAATTAAGGTTTAGTTTCAGCTCTATGATTGTTCAAAAAATAAACATGGTTATATGAAAAAAATGAAAGCAATAAAAAACAGAAACTTTATTTCTATTTATCTAGTGAATCTACAAAATAAGGGAAATAAAAATGTCAGATGCTATATAAATAATATATGTTTTTTTAATAATTAAATTGTTGTACATAAAAAAAGGGTTTTACAGGAATGTTTCTCTCATATTGCATTTTCTAGTTCTTTAGCATAATGTCGTGTCATACCCCGTTTATATATGTCCATGCTACTTGTCTAGAATGAGCCCATACACACACACATTAGGACTGTAAAATCATAACTGAATGTGAGCATGAAAAAGTGTACCTTCTCACAGACAACCTCGCGGCGAGGCACAAAATAAATATAATACTCCCTCTGAAGTCCCTTAGATGTATCATGATGAACATGAGAGCAGATGTATCTCATCAAATTAATCCTGGAACGAATGAGGTAAACCACTTTGGTACAATCAGTTTGAATTGGCTCTGCAGAAAGAAGGCGCAGTTCCACGCCATGTTCCTAATTCAAAACAAATAATTAAAGAGGGGGCAAAATCCAAAATAGTCTCTAAATATCAGAACCACAGTATAATTTCAGATTCATGATATCTGAAAAAACAAAGTACACCGCAACTTTAAGAAAAGTCACCTTAAGCAATGACGTCTGGATAGTCAAAGAAATGGAACCACTAAGCTTCGGATCAATAACCAAGCACTTTTTCCCTCGTATCTATTATATTCCAATCAAGTGAAGTATACAATTCAGAAGCATAAATAAAATTCAACAAGGAGTAAAAGAAGAATCACATTGTACAATAACTTTATAAATAAACAACATTTTCGGGAAATTTTAGTACTTTAATAAATTTTCTCTTCAAACAAACAGAATCATCAAATCACAGATGAATGATACATGAACTTACATTCTTAAGGATGTTTATGAGCTCTCTTTGAGATTGTTCCCTGAACACAGAATGCAAATGAAAAAAAATAGAAGAAGAAGAAGAAGAAGAAGAAGAAGAAGAAGAAGAAGAAGAAGAAAATGCAATTGTGATGGAATGAGTGTGTTCACCTGAGGGCTTTGAGATTAAGAGGAGAATTGTCCAAGTTTGGAATTTGAGCCATCAAATTATAAAACTGAAAGCTTTTGAAATTCAGTTGATGAACCACTGTGCTAGGTTTTGAGGAAGGAAAAAGCTTCAACAGTGATCAGCAAACAACGAATTACATTTCTGAGCTGCAACCGCGGGGGAGAGAGAAAGGAGGAGGAGGAGGAGTTTAAATTGGGCCTCGATAGAACCCATTAACCTTGTTGGCTCAACCCATGAAGCCTAACTCTTATGACGTACTCGAGTCGGGTCGGATTGAATCTCATTGATCCATAAAAATAATCCAAATACTATTTTAGGATTTGGATAGGAGATTAATAACATTATAATACACATTTATATATTACAAAAACACATTATAAAGAATAAATTTTTCCTTATTTTATAAATAAAAATATTTATAATTTTTGAATTAAAATTTTTTTATTATATATACAATAAATTATTTTAATTAAATAAAAAGTAAAAATGTTAGAAGTAAAAAATGTGTAAAAAATTTTTATATTAAAATTAAATTTATTTTATACATATATGTCAGAAAAAATTATTATTATTCTTCTAACAATATAATGATGCATTAAATGTCATACTTTTATTAAATTCATACGTTTAATATTAATCATTTTATTTCTTTTTAAGAAACTATTATTTACTTTATTTATTATTAAATTTTATTAAATTATATAAAACAACAATGGTAAATTAATATGTATAATTTTATTATTTTTCATAAATTAGTTTACCTTGTTAAATAATTTCAAGTATTTAATATAATTTCTTAATGTTCAAAATTTTTTATTTGATTTATTTCTCCCAAAAAATAATTTTAATTTTAATAAAATTTTTTTACTTGATAACTATTTGATCTTATTTCTAATGTTACTATTATAATAATTACAACATATAATTTTTTGAAATTCACTTTTATCATATAAGAATATTATTATTTTCAAATAATAATTATAAATTATTTATTTTAATTTTGAAAATTTACTATAATATTTTATACAATTTAATAATTTTATGAATTTATCGAGTTATACATAATTTATCAAAAATAATTGAAACGCAATATGTACACGAATTTAAAATTTGAAATAAAATAAAAACATGTATAAATTAATTAAAATAAAATTAAAAATAATGAGTACTAAAAACGAATAAAATTAATTTGTGAGGAGCAAAATATAATTAATAAAATTAAAGAAAATGATGGTTAGGTAAAACTAATCTTCAGTTTCGCTAGACAGGAATCGATTCCTCCTTTCAACACTTAAAATAAAATGTGAAAACTAATTAAAAGCTAGCTATATCAAGAAAGGGTATTATAGTAATTCATTGCCATTCATGTAATTTTAAACAAGTTTGAGGGCAATTAGTTTACGTACTCTCTATAAATATGCACCAATCCTTTCATATTGCCATTCTCTTTTTTCTCTCTCCTATTTCTATTTCTTCCCTTCTTTTCTTTGCTTTCTCTCTCTATTTTTTTCTCCTCTTTCTTACCTTTTTTACTTTTTAATCCTTACAGTTTTTTTTTTACTGGACAGAAAGGGAATTTTATTTTTTATTTATTTTGTTTTTTTATAATTTCCGGATTAGATTTTGAGTGCATTTTGCTGATGTGGCATGCATCAATACGTTAAAAATGAATACCAAAACGATGCGTTTACCTCCTCGGCGTGTTTTAACGTCAAATAAACGGAAAGAAAGGGATGAGGGTTTTGATTCCCTGAAACCGGCACCACCTGCACCACCACCACCACCACCAAAAACAAAAACACCCAAGCCGACGACGCTGCAGCATCGACTCGGCTCAAGAAACCAACAATCCGAGCCGGCTCCTTCAGATCAGCTCTTAGCTGGTTATTTAGCACACGAATATCTCACTAAAGGTACACTATTCGGTCAACCGTGGGACTCGGCTCGAGCCGAAGCCGTTTCTCCATCTGCACTAGAGTCGAAGTCGAGTCATCAGAAAGCCAAAGAAGCTGAGTCAAATAGCCATAACAAAACAGACCAGAAACAAAATTATCAAAGGTACGTGGAAGTATCAAATTTGTTGAAGGCTAAAGGGACCCACTTACCTGGCGTAGTGAACCCAAGCCAGCTCGCTCACCTCTTACAGATGTAACAATCTTATTGGATGTTCAAAATTTTTGAATTTGAGCAAGTTTTGAGGTAATCGAGGCTTGTGGCTAGAGAGAGAAACCTCTCTCTTCTGTAAAAAAAATGGGGAAAATTAAGAATTAGTTAGGAATTTTGTGTTATTTTTAGATCATTTTCATATGCATGTACTTAATTAGATCTGATAATGATGACCTTTAAGTATATATTTAATTTTTTTCTTTTTATTAATTAATTATTTTTGTAGATTTTAATTAAAAATTTTTTATTTTAATTATTAAATTTTTATTTGTTTAGAAAATTAATTGATATATCGTTTGTTAAAAAATTGAAAATTAAAATGAATTTTTTATACTGTTTTATTGTCAAGTGCTTTGGTAAATTTTTATTATTTACATATATTCATAATTTTGCTAAATAAAATTAAATAAAGTATTTTATTTTCATTTTTAATATTCATTTTATATAATAAATATTTTGTATTTTTTCATTAATTTATAAATTTATTTAATGTGAAATTAATATCTTGTTATTAGATAAAAATATTTAAAACATAAATTCTTTTCTATATATAAATAATTGTAAATATTTAGTTTTTTATCATAAAATTTCAACATGTTCTGTAATATTTATATATAATTTAATACTTTTTATGATTTTAATATTTTTTCAACTATTTTATTCATACTATATAGTATACTTTATAATTTAAAAAAATGATATAAAAAACATAATTATTTATAATTTTATAAATTAAATAAGTCATCCAACGTAGTACTAAAAATTAAAAATATAGTTTAATAACCTAAAATTTTTGATGTGTGAAGTTAAAATAAATGTTTTATAGAAAAAAGAGTCATATTAGGTGTGATTTAATTGGGCTTTTCCAATAATATATTATTTTTTATTTTTTATTGCATAATTATTGACAATTTGGGAAAATTTATTTATTAATATTGTGTATTGTTCACAATATGTTTTGGTCTATAAAATTGGGTTAAAATTGTCTCCTTTTGAATACAAATTAAATTTGTGATTTTTATTTTGTTATTTATTCTTTCGTTAATGGATGTTTGAAATTGGGGCTATAAACAACCAAATCGAACTGAATAGTAATAAGGTTGGTTCGAGTTCGTTTAGATATTTGTGGTGTTTGAATTCAAATTCGTATTCGACTCGAACATCAATTAAAAATTCGAATTCGATTCTGCAACTATTCAAAAATATGTTTAATCAATAAACTGAAACACTTTTAAAACAACGTCGTTATTCGGTTTGAGTTTGGTTTGTGAAATATTCGAATTCAAAAATTTGACTCGTTCAAATTTCAAATACGAATCAAATCGAATATTTTCCAAATCGAACACAGAATGAATCTCAAATTGTTTAATTCGTTTACTGTCCTATTTGGAATGCTTGAGTTCTAAATAATTTATTCTTATTAAATAAACAATTTGTGACTTGTGGGTAAGGTGTAAGAATTAATTTGGTTCCGCTTACATCTTTTTTACATTTTTACATTGTTCAATGAAACTACTATTATAGAAAATATATATATATATATATATATATATATATATATATATAATTTAGGCAAGTATTACTCTTTCATAACAAATTTTATTAATAATAAGGGCAATTGCAATTTTTATAAACATGAACAACTTAATTGTAATTAGTATATATTTTAGAAAACTTTAGATTGTTTAAAAATATATAAGAGAGATCCAAAAATTATGGTATTTCTTGTTGGTTTCTCCGAAGTTTCTCTTCAATTCACAATCATCGTACGATAGAGTTATACTTTAAACGGCGACGTATCAACTGGATTTGACCACTAGAGGGGTTTTTGGATTTGCACAATGGCGCGTCTCTGAGCATATATCTATTTTCCTGTTTGGAAATTTCATTGTTTTCTTCATTTTTTATTAATTTCGCGCGATTGAAGAATCCAAGCAGAACGCAACAGCTGAATTTTCCAGAAACAAAGTGCATTTTCGGATTGGAGGTGAATCGCTTCTTCATTTATCTATCTATATTTCGTTTTGCCTTTGAATTTGATATTCAAGTTGTAATTTCTTGAGTTGTCGGATCCTGTTTGTATTGATTTTGGATATTGGCATTGTCATTTACCAAATACTTGTAAAAAAAATTAAGTTTAATAGGTTCGCGTATTAATTCCAGATTTGATGGCACGATTGAAGTTTTTGTGTTTGTTTAGTTATTTCATTTTTGAATTTTCTTGTTGTTGGTTGTTATATTTGCTTTTTTTTTTTTTATATTCGATATAATGCTAATTTGTAAATTCTGAAACAAATGAAGATTGTTAAGATATGCACAAAGTGCGTAGATGAAGAGATGAGAAAAAGAAGACGGTGTTTGAGGAGGAAGATGCGATTTGGCCAATGGATCATGATTTGGGAATTTGAGAAGTATCCAATTAAAAATTAAAAAATGGTGAAAGAAGTACTGGGGAGAGATTGATTGGTAAGGGGAGAAAGGGAGACAATGATAGTTAGTTGGGTGAAAGAGATTGAGTAGGAGAGTATTTCATTTGGTAAGCAAAATGAATTTAGAATTAAATATAGTTATTAGTTTTAGACTTGGGATACATAAACACCAAAAGATGCATAGTTTCAATATATGCAGCTTCTGGGTATTACTTTAAAATATCAAATGAGAGCTCTTTGTCCCACTTATGTGTATGATTATTGATTGTGTTCAAAATACTAAACACTGATTTAGGATCCATTCAGTTCAGGATTATATATAGATAGGGATGTGATGCTTGATGTTCTCTTTATGCCAGTTACAAAACCCGAAGATTGATTGGTTTCAATCAAATAGTATATCCTATCTATTACGTCTCATTAGTACAACAAAAAGAAAAGGATTTCGGACATCTGAATTGGTCTAGATGATTTCACATTTCTATTACAATGATGGGTGAAAGATGCAATACCATTCCATTTTAGTAATTTTTCTGGTACTCAAATATAACTTGAGAGAATATCAACTTCTTGCATGTTCATCATTTTACAGATTTTATTTCACTGCTCATTAGCTCTTAGTATGGTCAATTGTTTTGATAGTTTTATTTGAATGGGAAAATTCATGTAAATTAAGCAATATGTACGATTGGTTTGATAGAAATATTCATATTTGCTTAACATGTGGGAACATCAGCTTTTATGCATGATTTCTCTTTTATTCTGTTCTGTTTCTTTTGAAAAGTTTGATTTGTCTTGCCAGCTGCTGCCAAATGTCATTGGACGATTTTCTACTATCATTTTGCAGCAAATTTAGGCAAGTATTTATGTAGGAGATTCACAAAATTGTATGATATTTCCTGGATAAGAATGATTTATTTGCTAATTGTCTCTAGAAAAGGTATTACTTTTAATGATTTTGGCAGATATTATTTCATGTGAGTTGAAAAGGAAATTATAATTGCACCCATTTGAATATGGGTGTATCTAGTTTATAATTCTTGATTGGCAATTATCTTCAGTTGATTCTACAGACAAATTTATGTTGTGATAATCATGATTCATGAGTGGACCTGAAGCTGTTTTGGTAACGTTCAACCACATTAAATAGTCAAACAAACTATGGAAAATTTGTTTTGTTAGCTGACAAAATAACACTCCTGTACATATAAATAAAAGAACTTAGCCAGCAGATTTTGCAACTTAGATTGTTGTGAGAAGATATGGCAAAGCTAAACTCCTTCCTTTTCCTTGTTCTTCTCCTCTTGGTAACTGGTAAGTATCTCTCTTCTCTTGCCTTTTCATTTCTTGTCTGCTATTTTTCGATGGATTTTGATACAAGTAGCTGTAACTGGATCTTCTTTTCGGAGGAATTTGTAATGGAATTTTGGATATTTACGTCTTCTGTGGCAGCTGAATATGTAGCATGTGAGATAGGAGAGCCGTTTGAGTGTGTAATTAGCTGGAATTGTCAAGACAACGCCACTTGCAAGAAGGACTGCAGCACCAAATATCCTGGTGGCCGGGGATTCTGCACCGGCAGCCCTAGAACCTGTTTATGCACTTATAACTGTCCTCATCCTCCTCCTTCTCATTGATGTGCTTGTAGAATTCTTCTACTATATTAAATGCATGTGAGGAAATGGAGTGCATAATAATACAGTCGAAAAAAGTGTATTGCTTCTAATAAATTTTACAGTAAACTTCTGATATCTTTCATATGGTTTCATCTGGGTATGTCCATTTACGTTTCTTTTTTCTCCTTCAAACTTGAGTCTTTTATAAAATTATATACACAAAAATAATTTTATTATACATATTAGGTCACTTTTAACAAAAATAATTATTAAAAAGGTTGTTATATCTCATAGGGTAAATTATTTATAGGTTACTGATATTTTGCCTAATATATTGTGGTCTCTCTATTTTAAAAATTGTATCATCGGTCCTCAGATTTAAAAAATTATAATATCAGGCGTTAGTCAATTGAAAATGATTTTTTTTAAAATGACAAAAATATCATTTGGTTTATTCGAATTAAATCATGGTTTATTTGAATCAGATCATCTTAATTAAATCTAATTTTTAAATCAAATTTTTATTATTATTATTAATAAAATTATATTTTTATATTTTTAAAACAGATAAGTATATAAAAGAAATCATCGCAATATAAATAGCATAAATTTAAAAAATAATAATAATAATAATAATAATTACGGCTAAATGTAGGAGAAAATAAAATAATATTGAAAAGCAATTGTAACTGAATGTGGAGAAATAAAATAATTACGAATAATAAATGAAAAAAAATATTAAAAAAGGTTGAAATTATAAATACATTAAAAGTCGGGGGTAATATTGAAATAACACAGTGTGGAAAATCCACGCTACGCTATTGTGGTATTCAGTTTTGACCCGATCGCTTCTGTTTCCGGTAGCCCTCTCTCCTATTATTTATTCTTTCTCTCCTTCCTCATAACGTCTTCCTATCTAGGGTTTAAAGGTTTGATCTCTGCAAAAAATAACAAACAATGAGGGGATTAATAAACAAGCTAGTTTCTCGCTCTCTCTCCGTTGCCGGAAATTGGCAGCAGCAGCAACTTCGCCGTCTTAACATTCATGAATATCAGGTTTTTTTCCTTTTCTTCTTCTTATTCGTTTTTATAAGCTTTTTCGTAAATTTTATGTATTCGTACAAGGATTAGATCGTTCTATATGTGGTTTTCTGGTTGGTTATACGGAACGCAAGTGTTTATATATAGTTTGGCATGTTCATCTGCTGAATTATTTTCTGATTTTCCATTAGTTTTTTTTGTGTTAATTTTGAATTTTTACGCGTTTCTATTTGTCTTCTGTTTTTGTCAACTCTGCTAGTGCTGAGTGATTATGTTTTGTCCTGACCCTGATATAAGAGTAGTAATGTATGATAATTTTTTTTTTAAATTATTTAACAGGGAGCTGAGTTGATGGGAAAATATGGGATCAATGTCCCAAAAGGAACAGCTGTTTCATCAATCGATGAGGTTAAAAAGGCAATTCAGAATGTATTTCCTAATGAAAGCGAGGTAATTGTCAAACATTATGTTTCTTGCAAAGGAAGGTTGCCAATTTAGTTGTGGATATGGCTTTAAATTAGTCCAGATGATGGGTGATTTCGCAGTCCTAGTATATATAATAATGTAATGATTTCTATCTTTGTCCTGATGCAGTTGGTAGTTAAGAGCCAAGTTTTGGCCGGTGGACGAGGCTTAGGGAAATTTAAGAATGGCTTTGAGGGTGGAGTCCATATTGTTAAGGCTGACAAGGTTGAAGAGACAGCTGGTAATGAAGATTTGATTTTGGTTTCAATAAGAACTTGATTGAAAAGTTTTCTTCCCCTGCTCCCCCCATTGGAGCATAGGCTCAGCAATACATGTTAAAATACTTGAGATGATATTGGTAGATGATACATTTAAAACATACATTAGCTTTTGAGATGTTATACTGTTAAAATGAAACATGATGATTACGCTAAATGGCCATTTGGTTCTCTTAATGGGCATGAGTTGCATAGAAACTGCCTTTTGGGTTTATGTTAAATTATAGCATTATACACTTCTTTGGTTTCCCCAGTAAGTTCTTTAGTGCTTGGGTATTTGGATCTTTATATCAGGCATGAACAACTGCATGGTTTGTTGGGCTTGACAATTAATTAATACTGTTTGAGTGTGTTGGTTGCAAAACACCTGTTTAGTGGTGGAGTAGTTTTTTTAAGATTGCACATTTTAGAATTTTGAGATCAGCACCATTCGTTCTATGTGACTAATGTTATCTTTAGGATATCACTGTAGTTAGTCTCTCTTATTATTTTTCACATTCTTTTGGCTTGCAGGAAAGATGCTTGGTCAAATACTTGTTACCAAGCAAACTGGTGCTCAAGGGAAAGTTGTTAGCAAGGTTTGACACTTTGCTTCCTTCAAAATAAAATTTAGGCTGGCCATTTGTTTTGATGAATTCGTATGCATCGTCATACATTGAAGAAAATTTCTTTGACTTCTGTATTAAATAAAAAATGGTTTTATCAAAATTCAACTTAAATTGGTTGTTTATTCCTTTAAAAGATTGTATGTAAAATGCCTCTCGTATAATTGCTGTTGAGCTAATGGCAGTTTCTAAAAGTTCATCTGTTCATGTTTATATCGCTATCTATGTAGAAGCTTATCCTTTTGTTATTGTGACAATTTAACGAGAATTTTATTGTTGTCTGTTGTTTATGTCACAGTGGACTATCATATTAAACTGAACTGCCAGTCATATGTAAAAATACATGATATTTAAGATTTAACTTCAATGGAATTTTCAATCTAATTCTCTGTGTTTGCTTGGGTGTGGGTGGATCTAGCCAGGTTCATGTGTTTAGCCTTTGTCTTGTTGCAATTCTTCATTTTTGTTATGTAAATAACTAATTACAGAATATTCATAGGATGACCACTATGAAAAGCTCAGAGCTCTTTGTAGAGGTGCAATGGCTCATTTTGTTTCCATTTTTCTGGAACCTAGATAGTAGTAGAACTAGCTGCTTAATCATATTTTCCTTTTCTTTGGCAGGTTTACCTGTGCGAGAAGTTATCACTTGTCAATGAAATGTACTTTGCTATCATGCTGGATCGTCAAACTGCTGGCCCAGTATGTCTTTACTATCCGAGACCTTGATGCACTGGATTATTCTTCAAACTTCACACAAATATTTATCAAGATTTTGTTCTGAATTGACAATGCGTTTATCTGTATTATGTTTTGCAGCTCATTATTGCATGTAAAAAGGGTGGAACAAGCATTGAAGACCTTGCAGAGAAATTCCCTGACTTGATTATCAAGGTTGCTATTTTTCCCTCATCCAGCTAGTCTCCATGTTCTTCTCTGACTGCTGTGCGTTTGTGTAACTCTTATGCTGCTTGTTTCTGTTAGGTGCCAATTGATATATTAACAGAAGGAACACTCACTGACAAAGATGCTGAAAAAGTTGTTGATGGTTTAAATCCAAAGGTTGCTGACAGGAAGGATTCAATTGAGCAAGTGAAGAAATTATATAGGCTTTTTTGCGAGTGTGATTGTACCTTGTTGGAAGTGAGGACAAATATCATTATACTTGACTGTACTTGATATATCACTTAACTCTCTGAACCTCAATTTCTGCTTTGCATATTCTTCCCTGGTGTTCATATCTCACTGTGAATAATGTTGGCTTTCTGAACAGATCAATCCCATTGCAGAAACTTCTGACAAAAAGTTGGTAGCTGCTGATGCTAAGTTGAACTTTGATGATAATGCTGCTTTCCGTCAGAAGGAGATCTTTAAGCTTCGTGATCCAACACAAGAAGATCCTCGTGAGGTTAGTTATGCAATTATAAGGAGTGTCTATCTGAAGGGATATATTTTTGAGACTCTACTTGTTTCAGTAAATGTGACCCTTAATTCAGTAGATTGAAAGAAGAATATCCAATTATTTAATCCTAATTAGATTAGGATTGAGGCTGAGTCAATTATAGTTTTTCTAATAAGTAAATGCAAGACACTGGATACAAGCACTCCACTATATGCTATACTACCTCCATAATTAATCAGCTAACTGTAGAATCTACAAAAGCAAAATGTTTACGAGTAAAATATCCTACTATCCTTTTGTCAGAGGGTATAATCTAGAGCCATGGAGAATTTCAGATCCAACGGAAGTATAAATTATCTTATCCTAATCTGTGTGATTATAAGATGGTCTTAGTAATTGCCTTCCTCTTTTTTTTTTTTTTTTTTTTTTTTTTGGTAGGTGGATGCTGCTAAAGCAGATTTGAATTATATTGGCTTGGATGGAGAAATCGGTTGCATGGTGAATGGTGCAGGTTTAGCTATGGCTACAATGGATATAATCAAATTGCATGGAGGAACTCCTGCCAATTTTCTTGATGTTGGTGGAAATGCTTCTGAAGGCCAGGTATTGGTTTATGTTGACGTCTTGCTTATGCTGCTTTCATTCTTTCTGGGCCTTTACTACTGCTACTGTGTATGTATATAACCATATATATGATGGTAAATTTAAAATTTTTGTGTACAGGTGGTTGAGGCATTTAAAATATTGACTTCTGATGATAAGGTCAAAGCAATATTAGTGAACATTTTTGGAGGCATTATGAAATGTGATGTGATAGCAAGTGGAATTGTTAATGCTGCAAAACAGGTGAGATTTGCGTTAAATGGTTTTCAGATTATAAAAAACTGTAGTGATATAATAACCGGGTAAATGCTGTTTTTATTTAACTTGAGATTTAATTCTCTAAAGAATTTACTGGAATGGAGAAGAAATATATTTGTCTCACAAGTTATTATCCAAGCTAACTGAATCTATGAATATTTTCCTTGGTGCTCGTGTATAAAGGTTGCATTAAAAGTACCAGTGGTGGTTCGATTAGAAGGAACCAATGTTGACCAAGGGAAGAGAATCCTTAAGGTAATTTTGAAATTTGGGAAAATGTTAAGTCATGTACAGAAGTTTTTACTATATAAGAATTTTTGCAAGTTACTGTGATTCTGCAAATGTTCAGATTGCAAGTTTAATGTGTGTTGAATGCGTGTGCAGGAAAGTGGAATGACACTAATCACAGCAGAAGACTTGGATGATGCTGCAGAGAAAGCAGTAAAAGCAATCAAGACATAGAACTCTTTCTGGTATCTGCTATTTCACAATACTATGGATTTTGGTGAATCAATTGGAATGAGGGCGCAACACTTGTGAATTTTTCATTGCTTTTTTTGTTTACCACATCGAGCTTTTTTGGCTAGCTAAGTTACGATGGCATCATGTGTTATAGGCAATGAATGAACACCTAAGCTGGCTCTGTCAAGAGTCACCATTCTTTTTAAATCGAGGATGCTATTTATAAGATTGAAAAGTTCAATTTCTTTACAGACTCGTCTCTTGCACATGGCATGGGCTTTTCTTAATAAAAACAGAGTTTAACTTGTACTGCTTTGATTATTTATTTATTTATATATAATTATAATACACATTGGAGGATAATACATACTTGCAGACGATATGATCTGAGCTATCTATCTGTGTTCTTCCAAGCATTTGATCATATTGTTTATTATCATTATCAGATATATCATTAGCATATTATTGATATATGATATGATATTATTGCTGTATTAGTACTGTTATACTGACATTATTGGAGAAACCCTTTTTTTTTGGTCATGTTTATATATGTATATATACATATATATAACAAGTAAAATATAAAATTAAACTGAAATTGAAACACTTTGAGCTTATGAGTCTTACTTATACACCATCCGCAGTTCAGTAACAAAGCAATAATAACAATTATAGTTTGGTGTACGGTTATATATAGGCAAGAATTTTCCCCTAAGTAAGCCTCTATGATGCATATTTAACACTATATATGTTAGTATTAACATATGTTTTATGCTAAAATATACATAACATGACTCAGTGGAATGTATCTTCGAGGGATCATCTCAAATGCAAATGTGTCTCTTCCAATTGATCTTTCTTGTAGTACAAATCTCTCAGAATAAAACAAATTTCAACCGTACATTTTGTTAGTGATGTAAGAAGTAATAACAACTGAATACTGCCGCTAACAACAACCCAAAATTCTCTAATCTTCTTGGTCCCTTTCTTGAAGATGAATCATCAGCGTCGGCTGCCGGAGCAGGATTGGTACCAGAGTCTGCGCTCGGTTTGGTTACTGCTGGTAATGGAGGATCAATAACATCAGCAACTTCAAGGGGTGGTTTCGGTGATGGCGCCGGTGTTAGCATCTGAGGAGTGACAAATAAACGAAGCATTGGTGGTTGAATTGGCATGATCACTGTTTGAACATCATAATCTGTGTTTGAACATATATTTGCTGCATAAAAATGAAAATTTTGAGTTAGTAACAACTCATCAATGGCGTGTTCGGCAACAACTTTTGGTGTAAACAACTATTCAAACTGCTAAATCTGCCGAACACACCCCAAATGTTCGAATATACCATAGGTAAGTCTTGGCAAAAACACTTACTCAAATATCTGTAAGTTGTTGCTGGAAATTCAGTGATGATCCCATCAGCACCAAGATAATTATAAGTAGCGAGTTCAATAGTTGGATCAGCAAAATAATCAAACGCAAGATTCAAGAACTCATTTCTGAGGACTGAAATATATACAGTCAGATTGCTTGCATGCATTTCATCTATGACTGGAGTCGTATATTGAGCAAATTCACCATCAGTTGGAATCACAGAGAACCTTGGTAGATTCACTGCATCAGCAAACTTCTTGATTTCTTGTACAGATTTCTTGGGTGCATCACTTACTTCTTCCTTAAGGTACAATACTCTTTCGTATGTCTTAACAGTACTAAATTTAGACAATACTGAAGTATCATCTGATTGAATTAGTACTCTCTGCGTCTTCTGCTTGTCGAAACCAGCATTGATCAACGCAGAACTAACCGCCTTTACAATGTCTAAACCTTGCTTTGATGCTAGGTAAGCAGCATTCTGCAAGTGTAAGATTTTCATTCATACATAAAACCAAGTTTGGGAATGGAAGAAATGAAGGGAATGGATTCTTTTTCCCCTATATTACCTCTATGTTGATCAGAATTCCTGATGGTGCTTTCTTTTTAGCAAATTCTAGAAATTCAGTTAGTTTCAAAAATTTTCCGGCACTCTTGTAAGCAGGATTTCTTGGCAATAAATTATCATTGGTAAAAGGGCTTGCCAATCGCGCTGAGAAAAACAGAAAGAAATTAATTTTACGTACTGTATGTACATTAACTAGTAGAACGATAGAACGATAGATAGATAGATAAAAAAACTTACGTCGCAATGTCTTGATTTCGTCCCACGTAAGAGCAAATGAAAAGATTCCAGCAGTTGCTTTAATATCAGTAATTGTAGTAGATTGAGACATGAAATTAGCCATTGCATTAGTATCTACTGAAAGATCTGCAGAATCCATACAAAAAGCTGTACCATCTTTCGACATTTGAACCGAACAATCTATGATGTCTGCCCCATCTTTTAATGCTTGTTCATAAGCAAGATCTGTACATCCAGCATAAACTCCACTTGCTCCATTATGAGTAATTATAGTCACTGCACTATCTGCAATATGCATAAACCCTTTGCTTTTCAATCTGCAATTCTTAATATGGGTTTTTGGTATATACTAAAGAAATGAGTGTCCTAATCTTACCCTTTCTAGGCAAGGGAAAGTCACTGTACTCCGCGAAACATCCTGCATCATCGATAGGTACAAGGTTATAAATCTGTCTGAACTTAACTAAATTATGATAATAAATGAATATTACCAACAGCTGAAGATGCTGTATTAGGATAATCTGTAATGACTCCATCGACAGCGAAATGGGAATTGTTAATGAAGTTCATGTACTCAAGCACTGGATCATATGAATAATTGTAAATTTTATTGAAGTCATTAGCAAAACCAGTAGCATATACTTCTAAACCTGCTGTATGAGCATCAGAAACAAGAGTTGTTGGATTAGCTTCTAAATAGTTGTTCTTCTGAACAGGCCAAATGTAATTCTTAGGCACAGCAATCCCAGATGCAAATGACTTGATTGTATCTAAATCTTCCAATATCTTCTCATATGTTTGCTTGGTAGAAGGCTCTACTGCTTCTTTATTAAGGAACACAAATATAAGTTTAGTCTTCCGTTTGTTGATTTTTCCGGCTATTCTCTTCAAGAATCCGATTTCCGGTGATGAAATGTAGTTCACTGTCCGGAATTTTCGAAGAAATGCTGTAATATCAATCTTATGTTCTGTATAGAACATGTCATACTGCACACACACACATATATAATCAATACCAAATTGCTATATATATATATATATATATACATGCATATTATATCGTACCTGAACATTCAACCAAGATGGCATTGGAAGACGGAGAATATCTTCGACCGTTGATACAGGTTTCATCTCATCGAAGGAACTCGGCCGCCTGAATATATTTTGCATCACTACAAGAACATTAAAAAAGATAATCATAAACTATAATTATGAAACATAAGTTTAAGGTTTATGTTAGAACATGTACTTACATGTTACATTGGACGTAAGTTCATCTATTGTATAATCAATGCTAAACCAGCCATTAACGTCCTTCCCATTAACCTTATAAGTTTTGCTTCCTTTTGGGTATACCATATCTATATTTGTTGTATTATCAAGGATTACATCTGGTTGACAAATTCCATCTTTATCTTTTGTCATTTGTACATTACATAACATTATTAAATCAGGCAAATCCTTTACAAAATCGATCGCATAAGCACTAGATTCTGGAAAAACTCCTGATAACCCACCTCGAGCAATTACTTTAGGCACCTCACCTGCAGTTATATTGATTCAAATCTGTTAAACAGATATGGAAAATACCCAGTTATGTATATAAAAAATACCCATAAACATACCATTTAAAGTTGGCCATTTCTTGTCCATAGTTGGAGGTTTCTTTCCTTGTACAATGGCTGTTCTTGTATGGATGAACAAACACATCATTAGAAGCAAATACCTTACCATTTTTTTTTATTTTTATTTTTATTTTATTTTTTTTTTTGATTTTTGAATAATTATTATTGTTATTTTGAATATTAGATCAAATGGGGGAAAAAAAAAGAAGAAAATGAAGAAACTTTAACATTAAAATTAGAAATCAAACATTCCCTGTTGAGTTTCAAATTATGTAAATTGAAACTCCTCAAGGGATTGAATGTTCAAAGTTTCTATAATACTTTTAACGTATTTATCGCATTAATAATAACTAAAATAATTAATCTTAATTTGGAACAGATAAAATGAGCTGTTTTTTGTTTTAATTTATGGTTTCTTTTGAGTTACTATTTATGACTTCTTTGTATTTACTATTTTTGAACCTGTTTTCATTTAACTACACGTTTCGAATCTGTAATTATATATATATATATGTATATATATATATACACATATATATTTATATTTTGTGTGTGTGGCTGAGATATAATAAAACTCCATCTCATTGTTTGCTGTTAATTAAGTTTTAATTTAATTAATTACTACTATGTTCTATGTCAATTAACTAATTATAATTAGGTTCATCATGCAAAAATCTCCTTAGATATTAATTGGTTTTCAATTTTTGTCCAATATAATAAATTAAATTATAGAAAAAATTACAATTTTGTCTCTATAATCTATATTTTTATTCTTATATTTTTTAAATAGACTTTTTTATTATGTCTGTATTTTTTAAAAATGTTTCTTTTCTAAAATTAGCGACAAAAATTAACAAATCATGTGTTTTCATTATTACGACATTAGTTTTGAAACGAAACAATATCAATATATTAAAAAATCAATCGATTAATCAAATGAAATTTTAGCATTTTCAGTAAATACATATTATTTCAGTTAAAATTAATTGCATACTTGTAAGTAAAGAAACAATTCAGATGAGACATAATTTGTTAATTTCTATACTGTTTCTGGTGAAAAATGATAAAATAATATAAGAAAAAAATCTATTTCAAAAAATATAAAGACAAAAATGTAGATTAAGTTTTTGAAAACATTTCAAAGATGTATGAAATTAATTTCATTAATTTTGAATCAGTTATTTTAACTTAATTGGAAGTCTTGAGTTCATAGAGATTCAATTTGCATTATGAATATTATTATCCAACATTGCTCCAGCAGGAACTAAAATTCTTAGAGCTTAACATGAGTAAATACAATGAAAATATGTCCCAATTTTTTTTTCTTTCTTTTCTTTAATCTTTTTCCATGAAAATACAAAACAGTTGGCAATTCAACATTGTCATTAATTGCAATTATCAAAAGGAAAAAAAAGAAAAAAGAAAAAGCAGTGTCATTAATTGCACAAAACAAAAGGTATTGAGAGAAGAATTTGAATCTCAACCTTATTAAGATATAACCAAAAGTAGTACAACAAATACATAAGAATTCTCCACTTACAAAATCTATATACCAAGTTTTCATGTCTATTAACTATAATCCTACATTTCTTGCTTGCTATTTGTCTTCATGTTACAGTTCTTGTGCAGTGTTTGAGACTCTGCATGACTACATTGCCATTGTTAAGACTTGTCCAGGAGATTTATAATTGCAGATGTTACATTTTCCATTCAAAAGACAAGCTGCGAAATTGATGTCAACAAAAATATAAATGACAAAAAAAAAGGAAATTTTTCAAAGAGAGTTTACAAACTTCTCAGAGGACAACTTACACAGACCATTTTACAAACCAAGTTCCCACGAATTGCAGCAGAGCCAAGGCACAAGCTTGTCTTCAAGCACAGAACTTGGTGAACTGGACTATTGATCCCTCCATCTTGGACTTGATAAGGGGAAAAAACCCGAAGGTGATAATGGAAATACAAGACCTGGTGAGGGTGGAGGGTGAGGACCTGGACCTAAAATCCCCGACTGACCCATTGGTGAATATGCAAAATTGGGCGTCAATGGTGGGGGGAACTGAATCCCCGGAGAGAACAATGGGTAAGGAGACCGTGGAGATAACAAATTCATGTAACCTGTGGGGGATGGTAAAAGGAACTGAGATGTTGGCGAAGGTAACAGGGGAGGGCCATTCATAGCAGGAGAAGGGAGATTAGGAACAGGAGGGGCATGCCCACAAAATCTCGGAGAAGGCAGTGGAGGCATAGGTGGATTCTGAAGTAAACCAGAAGATGGTGGCAGAGGCTGCATTTGTGCTAGACCGTGTGCTGGTGGTTGGGGTAAAGATGGCTGAGGAAAGTTTGCCCTTGGACTAGGATCCATCATTGAATTCTGAAGATAGCGCATGTAAGCTGAGATGGGAGACTCAGCTGTATTTGCCCAAGGAGCCTCCCCGGGTGCCATTGATGGCATCATAGTTGGTCCAGGACGAACATAGCCATTGTTATAAGGAACTGGAGGAGGACCAGGTGGGGCTGAAGGGGGAATATGAGGTCTATTGATGGGAGTTAAAGGAGGCGGCCTAATCTTCTGGAGCCGCATACTTTGAGGTTTTGGTGGATTCTGATGGGGTCTGGGCAAAGGATCTTGTGATGGAGAACCAGTTAGCTGCTGAACAATGTTTCTAAAATCATTCTTGCTAATGTTGTAAACCTGAGGCTGAGGTTGTTGCCTATTAACATTATTATTTGTGAAATTTGGTTGATGCAATGGGCTCTTCCTGATATTCTTGCCGATTTTGTTCACACCTAAATGATCATTCTGTGGCCTATTTTTCGAGTTATCCATATCTAAAAACCCAAAAGATTATTCACGACAAAAATCTTGACAACTTCACATATCTAAGCCCCCTGAAAGAATTTAACATTTAAATTTCAATTAAATATCATAATCAACTTCACATAACTCATTTAATTGGTTAACTGATTCCAATTTTAAAAAAATTAAAACCTAAATAAAATCTAATCTAATATAAATTCATAAGAAAGAACCCTAGTATTTTTTTGATAAACAGAAAGAACCCTAATATAAATTAATATTTGAAAGCATTAAAACATACCTTTGAGTAACGAATCCGGCAGGCGGCAACAGCACCGGCGGGAAGGCGGCGAGTGGCAGGACAGTCAAGTCAACTTTCTTCTTCACCTTCAGTTGAAGCTTCACGTTTTCTAATCGATAAAATTAGAAAGAAACCCTCCTAATGACGTCTCACACGCACTACATAATATAAAATCATGGAAATGACCTTCTGAACCCTCACCCACCCTTCGGAAGCTAAATGAGAACAATTAAGGGTGTGTAGGTAATTACACATGATGGCATAATGTAATTAAAAATGTTATTCAGGGCAATAATGTAACAGTGACACTATAAATAAAACTTGAGTGAGGCCATTTTTCTTTGAATTCTCGTCTTCTTCTGTAAATGTCTTCTTCATTTGTTACTTTGTTTAGCTCGCCGTCGTAATCGAGGAGGACAAATAAACAGAAAGAGAGGATTTTGATTCTCTCCATCACCATCAAAAGCCAAGCCAAGCCAAGGTTAAATACAGAAGTAGAAGAACAGGTCCAGCGTACTGGTAAGACATTAGCTCCTCTGAAGATTGAAGCCCCTCAAATGCAAACATGTTATATAATATGTATGTAAGAAATCGAAATATATTGGGCATTTCTTGTTGATACCTCCTGCAATTGTTGTTCTTGTATGGATGAACAAGCATATAATCAGAAGCAAATACCTCATCACCATTTTTCCTTTCCTTTGAATAATTATTTTGATTATTGGATCAAATGGGAAAAAGAAAAGAAGAAAATTAAAGAAAATGAAGAAACTTTAAAATTCAAGAGATTGAATGTTCAAAGTTTCTTTAATACTTTTAATAATAATTAATATAATTAATCTTAATTTGAAACAGATGTTTTAATTTATGGTTTCTTTTGAATTTACTATTTTTGAACCTATCTTCATTTAACTACACGTTTCGAATCTGTTGTGTGGCTGAGATATAATAAAACTCCATTATTATTTGCTGTTAATTAAGTTTTATTTTAATTAATTACTACTAATGGCATCAGTGAGCAAACGAATCAAAATTAAAATAATCCTAATCCCACCTTATTTGGGAAATTTAAGGCCTTCAAAAAAAAATGATAATTTACCAAAAAAATATCTGAATTCAAACTGTGAACATGAATTAATATTTAGGCAATCTCATATTGCGAAACAAAGAGCTGCCCAAAATCATATTGTGAAAGAGGAGGCAGTAAACAGTTAATGTTACAATTAATAATTAGTGGGAAAAACGAATGGGAAACGGACAAGTGAGAGCTTAATATTACGCAAGATTAAATTGCGTAACATGGCATGAACGTGGCGTCGTTGTGTGGAGGGTGTATACGCAAAACTATTAGTTTCGCAAGAAGTTTTGAAATTGCATAACAGCCAAATTCCCAAAAAATTCATTACCAAAGATTATTAGATTGTTCTTTAGTAAGTCCAAGGCAAGAAATAGTGCTTCATCATTAACAAAAATATTACAGCACTAATTAATAAACAATAGTAAAAATCATTGAAATCCAACGAAACAAAACAAGGGAAAAAAAAGATTTGGTAATGTCAACTCACTCTTAGACGCTGTAGCAAAGTAGAGGCCTCATCTTGCAAGACCTTCCATGCTGCTGTTACATGTCTCTCTTCAGTCAATGGTGCTCCTACCGCAAAACGTAATATATACTTCATAGATAGTACCTAAGTGAATGGTTGGTACCAACAAACTCAATTTTTGCACCACCAGCAATTAGAGCAAGGAAGACATTTTACAAATTTATAGTGACTTTACCGTATGAGACATAAAAATTCTCCCGGTTGAATTTACTGCATCTAATAAGTCGCGGTTCAGTTCGTTTGCATGGTCTTTTTTGTCATCCGGAGGTAAAAGGCGGAAACAGACCAACGAAAATATCCGAGGGACAACTACCTGATTGCACGAATTATGGAAATGGTTCAGTCAGTTTACATCAGAAAATCATGTTACAACTATACAAGAAAATAGTTCAAGTGCAACTTATGCAAAACAATATTAACCAATCCAATATTGACAGATGTAATTAATTACCTCAAATCTTGGGTCTTCAGCAACAAGCCCTTCAAAATGTTTGGCCAGGTTAATATGATTTCTGATGTAGCATTGGAGGTTTTCCACACCATATAATTGTAATACCATCCACAGTTTCAATGACCTGAGAAGCTGCATCAGGTTAGTTGGTACTGTTGCCATTTAAATTTTATGTTATGTGGAGAAAACCCCATGAGCCTGACCAATTTCAAGTCAGCCATCATATGCATAATATGTTCAAGTCAAGCTGGGACTAGTAAGAGCTCTAAAAAATAAGTTCAGGATAAGTTGTAAGGGGGAAAAAGGCATGTTGAAGCCTTTAGGCAGGGAATTTTCCCCCCTTCATTACTTCAATTGAATAGTATCTGAAGTAACTCAAATACTCTTGAGGCAAAAGAAGTACCTAAACCGACGTCCGAGAGGAATTTGCCAATCCTTGTAATCCACAACATTGTTTCCTTCAGAGGGCTGCCATGGATATTAAAATCATATAGGTATATAAACGAAGTGTCACGTTAAGACTAAAATATTAAGACACCTGTTAATTGTATACAATATAGATCCTCCGAATGTATGTCAAAATTCTAGTTAAAGACCGCAGGATTTAAGAGGTGCAAAAAGCTTTCAAATTGAAAGAATAATGGTTTAACTTCTGAACAAGTTAGTTGACGACTTCATTAATATTACAACCCTTACATGTCTAGAATCTTTCTGTCAAAATTTGGTAAGCTCAAACTGTCATGCAGACAATACATACTTGTTTCTCAAGAACATTACAACACCAAAGAACCTAGTTTAGATCTTTTGTAAGGAACAGTAGAGAAAATAGACAAAGGAAATGTTGAAGTAACCTTACTTTGTTTTTCAGAAACTCTGGCTTTGTAGACAGTGACTGAATAAGAGCATTTCTGTCCTGTCATTTATAATACATACCATATTTAATGCTTTTACATTTAAAAAGCGCTAAAATAATTAAAAAGCAGATGTGAGAGACATGAAAATTGAACTAAGTCAAGTGCTGTATGATGCTATTCCATATTATAGGATTTCAAAACTAGAAGAAAAATGAAATGCAAAAACATTTGGGCAAAACATGACGTAGACAGAGTACTATAAATGTGCAAATGAGAAGCCACACCTTCACCCAAAGGGCAGAACAGTCAAAGTTTGTCAAGAACCATTTGTGTGCATTCATGTTAAATGAGTCAGCTTCTTCTACACCATCGATGTAACAGCGGTATTCTGGGCATATACACGCACTTCCAGCATAGGCAGCATCCACATGAAACCACATTCCATTGTTCTGACAATAAGTGAAAATCATAAGCATTAGATATCATTAAAGAACACATATTATCATGTTTTTGGACAGGTTTTCTCTCTCGTCCCAAGTGTATTTTGGTATCTGGTAAGACAATGTTATTTTTAGTTAAAGATTGATCTTCTTTTCTGTAAACAGATAGCCTTCTAGTTTGGTTATCAGGCTAACTGTGCAGACCTATTACCTTTGTTTCTGTGATGTTATTAGAAATTTGTATGATAAAAACTCATTTTCTTGTCCAAGATAACAGTTGTAATAGCAGCCATACCCCAGAAAAAAAAAAAAAAAGGGAAAAAAAAAGGTTTTCAGCAATTATAACTAAGCTCATAGAAACATTTCCTGCTTATTTCTTTGATGAATTTCATTAAATGTTACCTTAGCAATCTTTCCCAGATCCAGTAAGGGATCAACAGCTGTTGATGAAGTAGTGCCAACCTGCAAGTATATGCAAGGTTCTTTTATATTATAAGTATAAAATTCTAGTTACAAGCATGGCAACATATGATCGATTAAAAACACAATCGAAGTTTTGAGATAAATGCATAAATTCATCCTCAATTTTACATGAAAAACCTTGTTGTATTCTCAACTTTTACTTTGATCCATTAAACTCTTTAACTATGAAATTATATCTAATAAACACTTCAACTTGCAAACTCATTTTCTTGAAACTCCAACTTGTAAATGTTTGATGGATTCAACACTTAAAGAATATAGCTATGAAAATTATTGTTTCTAAAGTCAAAAAAACATTATTGTGTTTGGTGCAAAAGTATACGATGTTTGGGTTGCCCAAGACTTTTCATGTACAGTTTAGGGAGTTGATTTAAATATTTGGCCATGAGTTTTGCAGTATTCTTGCAGAATTGGTGTGAATAAAAAACAACCTTGCCTCATTTTAAACTTCAGGGGCCTTTTCATGTTACTTGAATGGTCTAAAAGCTCATCAAATCAAAGAATTACAAACTTTTCAGTTTAGTAAGCATCAAAAGGAAACTAACATAAATAAATAAACTTCTCTTTGGTCTCTTACAGTTCCACATAGGAAGAAGGGAATAAGTCCAATTGAAATGTCTTCTGAAATTGCTTCATAAAGTAAATTTGGTGCAAGAGCATAATTTGTGGAAGAATCCGTTCTTAGCAGCCGGCAATTTTCTGGATGAACCCCAGCTATCTGCCATTGAACCAACAATGTAGAAATAAAAATACAGATTAACAATAGAAAGATAACAAAAGGCTAAAGTAGCTGTGAAGAAAGGATCATTGTGATATCCTCATTTAAAAGCTTAAAGGGTGGATAATAAGAATTATGCTTGAAATCTACAAGCGGATATTTAATAATGCACCTGGCAGGCCTTTTGCAGAGCTGAATGTGTTTGATCAGATCCATAAACTACAAGCTTTCCTAAGGCATCTTTTCCCACCCTCCTCAAGATCTTGTCACGAGCGGCTAGCATTACAACTAGAACAGCTTCACTGGCAGTCCCCTGAATCACTCCACCTCCTTGTCCTGCAACATAATTCTGCAGGCTTCAGAGAAATGCCAATTGACATTTATCCTATTATAATTACAGTAAATCCTTCACCAAGGTAATTCCCGCATTGAAATTTCTTACTGTTGAGAGTTTTAAAGCAATGAAAACCAATATATCCGTTGATTCAATATCAATTACCATCTCATAAAATCCCATGTTTCAAAGTATTATATAAAGCTAACATACTTCGACATGTAACATAGAATTCAATAAATATAACACACTGAATTGATGAGTATTTTATGTTATCGCAAAAAGAATGCTTCACTTTTCCAGTGAATTCATTTCACAGAATCATTTGACTTACCAGTTGAGAAAAATTGTTCAGGTAATTTTAACATTTTACCAAGCCAGTCTAGAACAATCATTTCAAGCTCTGTTGCAGCAGGTGAAGTTATCCAACTAAAACCCACCATATTAATACCAGCACTAAGCATTTCTCCCAAAAATCCAGCAACACTACTGTTAGAAGGATAATATGCAAAGTAATTTGGACTTTGCCAATGAGTTACTCCTGGCAAAATCTTTGCTTTGACATCTGCAACAACAAACAACCCCACAACAAATTCAAGCCCCAAAAAATAAAATTAAAAAACACCATTTTCAAGAATATAGCAAGAAATATTGGATATTATATGCATAATCAAGCTATGAATCTTTGTTTCAATTATAATAATGAAATTCACCATCAAGAATATTCTGCAATGACTTGGGTTGATCAGGTGCAGATTCTGGCAGTAGTTTACTAAGATACCCAGGCTGCGTACGTAATCAATATTGTAAAAAGAATTTTTAATTCAAAAAATATATACAATAATAACAATTCTGTTTAACTAATCAGAAATTTGAGAAAATCAAGAATACCTCAACTTGGCTAAGAACAGGAAAATTCTCAATAGTTTTATAATAATCGGCAATAAAATCAACCATTTTATGTCCATACTCTCTAAGTTGCTCAGAATCCATTGGTTTCAGCTCTCCGTCCCTACAAAATGCAAAGAAATACCCATTAACTGCAAGTGACAAACGTAAAGCAAACCCATTTTTCATGGTGGTAAAGAGCACTGAAACTTACATATTTTTGCTGAATAATGAGCAACTGAAGGATTGTTTTTAAAATTGAAATTGGCAATTAGCAGAAGAAGAAGAAAGATTTTTTAATGTGGGGAATCTTTTGTTGTCGTATGTTGTGTTTGAATAATGTTCACTGCTTTTAAGTTCCTTCTTTAGCCCATCTTCTATGGCTGCTTATGAGTTCGGTAATTCCTTTTACAAGCAATTTATTTTATTTTATACAAAATAGTAGAATTATAAATCAACCAGACAGTTCAAGATTTATTCGGAGTTTGATTCGGAAAAAATTCAGATTCCATTCGTATTCGAAATTTAAACGAGCCGAATTTTCGAGTTTGAATATTTTACGAATCGAATTCGAACCGAATATAACTATTCACGAACTGTTTTTCGAACACCAACATAAACATATATATATATATATAAAACGACGCCGTTTTGAGAGTATTTGAAAAACAGTTTATCGGTTAAACGAATTATAGTTCGAATATTTGAATCCAATAATAATCGAACTGTTCGTGAATATTCTCGAATGCTTAATCAAATTCGAACTTTTAATTGATGTTTGAGTCGCATACGAATCCGAATTCGAACACCACGAATACCTAAACGAACTCGAACCGTACCTATTACTGTTCGGTTCGTTTACAACCCAACAAAATAGTGATTAAATACTAATATTAACCAAATATGAAGGATGAAATTGTAAATTTCTCATAAAATTATCAATTTTGATAAAAAAAATAAGAGTAAAACTAAATTTGTAATTTTTTTTATCAATAAAATCATATTTCTTTTTAACAATTATACTTTTTTTTTTCGAAATTTCTTAAATTACCCTTTTCCATATCATATTTTTAGTCATTTTTAATAAGTGTAAATTATTTATTAAGAAAATAATTAATATTAATTTAAATTATGGTAAATTATGAAATAATTTTTATTTTTTAAAAAATAAATTTACTCTATCCAATATTTTTAAAAATTTATTCATAATTTCCCTTAAAAAAATGTAAATGCAACTATATTACAGAAAAATGGGCTAATTGTAAATATTAGATAGAAATTCTGTAGCAAATTGTAAATTGTCTCCAAGTTTAGGTGTAAATGAACATTCTTCCACCATCATAAAACAGCGATGCAACTTACTAAAGGCGGCTAATCGGCCCTATAAATTCCGACTGAAATCAAAAACTCAACGTTCCAATCAATTAATCGCCAAAGCAAATGGAAGGAGATGATGCAGAGATTTACGACGGCGTAAGAGCTCAGTTCCCTCTTACATTCGGCAAGCAATCAAAATCTCAAACACCACTTGAGCAAATCCACAACTCCACTCGCCGGACCACCGTCGATCCTGTTGCTAAGGCTACTTCTTCTTCTTCTTCTGCTGCTGCGAATAAATTCGATTATGCATTCCCTTCTCTTTCTTCCTCCTCCAAAGAATGGGTTAACTCTCTCCGCACTTCCAATAAGAAGACTAACCCTAAACCAACTAGTCAACCACCGCCTGATGATCGTGAAGGCGATGTCATTATTGGACCTCCTCGTCCTCCGCATGGTTTGGCTGATGACGCCTATTGTGAGGTTATGGTTGGACCACCTCGTCCACCAACGGTGGATGACACCGGCGATGATGGTGTGATGATTGGACCGCCTCGTCCACCAGCGGTTGATGACGACGACGACGACGACGTGATGATTGGACCGCCGCGTCCGCCAGCAACTCATGATTCAGATTCGGAGGAAGAGGAGAATCGGTATCGAATTCCTATGAGTAATGAAATTGTGCTGAGGGGTCATTCTAAGGTATTCTTATCACTATATGGCATTGCCAATAATTATTAATGATATTTGTAATTTGCTGCTTTATACTGTCGAGAAAAATTGTTTTTATCACTTTATATTGATTTTTGCTATCATGTCCATGGCCAAAGTGATTCTGTTTGTGATGATTTTCAGGTAGTCTCAGCTCTAGCAGTTGATCACACGGGGTCTAGAGTCCTTTCAGGCAGTTATGACTATAAAGTACGCATGTATGATTTCCAAGGGATGAATTCAAAGCTGCAATCGTTTAGGGAGCTTGAACCATTTGAAGGGCATCAAGTTCGCAATTTAAGTTGGAGCCCAACTGCAGATCGGTTTCTGTGCGTGACTGGTTCTGCTCAAGCTAAGGTGCCTTCTGCAATAGTTTATATGCTTGTGGAAAAAGCTTGATACTTTCCAATTTTCACGTAGATGCATGATCGTGAAAAAACTTATTGATATTTTTCCCTGTGCACTTCAGATTTATGACCGCGATGGACTTACGCTAGGTGAATTTGTAAAAGGGGACATGTATATTCGTGATTTGAAGAATACTAAAGGCCATATATCTGGATTGACTTGTGGCGAGTGGCATCCTAAAAATAAGGAAACTATATTAACATCATCAGAGGATGGATCACTGCGTATATGGGATGTTAATGATTTCAAAAGTCAAAAGCAGGTTGGTGTGTTTTTTCATTTGACCATGCAACATGAAAGTGTTATCCATTTCCATGGAATGTTGTGCATTTTCTCGTAACCATAGGATGCAAGAATTCTCACTTTACACATGCACAGGAACATATAGATAGTAAGAATATGTTTAGAGGTAAAAAGTTCTGATAAGCTTGATTGAGTCATTGTCTTGTTTATTTGTGGTTTTGATAAAGGAAACAACATTAGGGGAAGATGCTGTACATGCATCTCACTTTGAACTGCAATTGAGGAAGTCTTGAAGACTTAAATACTTATATGGTCACATCTACCATGATATATTTGGAATGTTCTTCAACCTGGAAATAAGAGACTGGGATTAAGTTGGGTATCATAATTTATGTAGGTTATTAAACCAAAGCTTGCTAGGCCTGGAAGAGTTACTGTCGCAACATGTGCCTGGGATCGTGAAGGAAAACGCATTGCTGGTGCCATTGGAGATGGCTCTATACAGGTTGGTGCTCCCTTGTGTAGATAATTTCTTTCACTTCTTATTGTGTAAAAGCTAATGCAGAAAAGTTCCTTTTTTTACCATTATAGATAGAACTTTGCATTGCAACAGTGGACTATTCTGATCCTAGATTTTGAATTAGGTTTTTGATCTTATTCAACGTTTTTCTCATATGTTTTTGTTACTTTATTACCTTTTTTCACAGATATGGAACCTCAAGCCTGGATGGGGAAGCAGGCCAGATGTCCATGTTGAGAATGCTCATTCTGATGATATCACCTGTCTTAAATTTTCAAGTGATGGACAAATTCTACTCTCAAGAAGTTTTGATGGCTCCCTCAAGGTAGTGATGAAACAAGTGTCTGGAACAATTTCAGTTTATTTTTTTCATTATGTGATATTGTATTGTGCACTTATCTTTCCGTGTAAAAAATATGTGTACTAGGTTTGGGATTTGCGGCAAATGAAAGCTTCTCTTCAGGTTTTTGAGGATCTTCCAAATCACTATGCTCAAACAAATATAGCATTTAGTCCTGATGAGCAGCTCTTCTTGACCGGAACATCCGTTGAAAGGGAGAGCACAACTGGAGGTTTGTTGTGCTTTTTTGATAGAGCAAAACTTGAACTTGTTTCTAGGGTTGGCATTTCCCCCACCTGCAGTGTTGTGCAATGTGCTTGGCACCCCAAACTAAATCAGGTTAAGTCCATTCTTTTGTTTCTGCATATAAACTGAGGTTTCCAGAGGTCTGTGGTTCAGCATCATGTCTTTTTATGCACATTTGAACTACTTGTTTTCATTATTCATGGACAGATCCTGTTTTTTATCTCCACTTATTAAGATATTGACTTGCTCTGTTTGTTTAAAGATCTTTGCAACAGCTGGAGATAAAAGCCAAGGTGGAACTCACGTATTGTATGATCCAACACTTAGTGAGAGGGGAGCTCTTGTCTGTGTTGCACGTGCACCTCGGAAAAAATCTGTTGATGATTTTGTGGCACAACCTGTTATCCACAACCCTCATGCACTTCCCTTATTTAGAGATCAGCCAAGCCGCAAGCGTCAGCGAGAGAAGATATTAAAGGATCCTTTTAAGTCCCACAAGCCAGAACTTCCAATGACAGGACCAGGTTATGGTGGAAGAGTTGGTGCAAGTAAAGGAAGCTTGTTAACCCAATATCTACTTAAGGTGATTTTAGGACCCCTTTGCAACTTTCTTGCTTTTTGCTTCTGTTTCTAAATTTTTCATGTTGTAAAAATGAAACATGTGGAAAATATTTACTCATGTTGAGTTCCATTACAGCAAGGGGGAATGATCAAGGAGACATGGATGGAGGAAGATCCAAGAGAAGCCATATTGAAATATGCTGATGCTGCAGCAAAAGATCCCAAGTTCATAGCTCCAGCATATGCAGACACCCAGCCCGAACCAGTTTTTGCAAACTCAGATTCTGAGGCTGAAGAGAAATAGTGTGATTTATCAGTGTGTTAGTCTGCTACTTACCACTCGCTAATCAATCTGAAAGGTGTTTCTCATGGAGAGGTCAGCTCTTCTTATCCATCACATTAGAAACTGATCTTAAGTTAAGAAACACTATTGATTTCATTTGGGTGAGATCAGATCTTAGCACCAGCAGAAGGGCATAAGAAATATATGCTGGAGGAAGTATCATAGCTTTTAATCCGATGCGGATTAAAATCCGGAACTTTTTGGCTTTCTTCAAGGTTTCAACCTCAGCAACAGATTGAGCTTCATTGTCTTTGAATCATTGTAGTTGTGTATGCTAATATTATTTGTTCAACTCACCTGTTCTGATAATACTATTATTGTGTTCTACATGGAGTGTAAAATTTCTTTTTCTCCCTCTCTTTGAAGTTTTGATATTGCTCTGAAGTTCTGGTCTCAATTTGAGTAAAATTTAACAGATTTTTTTATTGAAAGAGTAAGACTTAAGGAAGTAAATAATGGAAATGGAACAATGAAGAGAATAAGGTCCTGCCAAAATAAAAACAAAGGAAATCCGAATATACACATACAAGGGAATAAAAGGTCCCTTTGGAAAATGTTTTATTGTACTACAGCATTTACAGAAGCTTGAAGCAAGAGAGGGAGAGTGTGAAAGAGAGACCATTGAAGCCAAAAACAGTAATTTCCCATACAAGAATGGAATTATGATCGCTTTCACTTCCATTAATAATTTCCCCCCTTTTTGTTGTGCAAAACAACAGCCAATAGGCATAAATCAGTGGTGTTAGGCATTTGAAATTATTGTTATATTGCTATGTTACAAATCTTCTTTCTGTAACTTGTCAGTTTTCTTGTAGTAAATGGCTCCAACTACAAAACAGAATTACAGTCAATGGCAAAACTTTGTAACAGAAGCCATTATTCTGAATGTGCATTACTTCAGCTTCTAAACTCGCCCTTTGCAAGTTTGATTGGTGCATAGAACTTGTAAAAGTATTAAGTTAGGAATGCTCAAAGCTCGACAAACGGGAATCTGACAGAACAGCAAATAGTTGTGTGTCTACGAATAGCTGCAACACCCGTAATCCCATGCATTAGCAATTAAAGCTCACATATTGGTTCAAGATGCTAATGACAAACATCTCAAATTGCATTGATTCAAAGAGGAATAGATAATTGATTATGGAATGATAAATTGTTGAGAAACATGTATCAGAAGGAACGATTGATAGATTCTACCTTTACAAATGGTCGGTCCCTGTAGGGAAAGGAGTCAATATAGCTGTCTTTGAGAAGTAAACATACCTGAGAGGGAAAACAAAGATCTGCATTAGCAATGCTAGAAACCAGGGGCAGTTTTTCATTTTGTGGGGTTTCCCCATAAATAGGATGACTAAGGGATTATAGTTCCAGTTTTACTAACCCTGTCATCATTTGACTGTACATTGGTAATTGTATGGGACCTCAAATCGGAGCAAATTGACTCCATGTAGCGCTTCATGATGGTCAAAAATTGGGTTGCTGCTTCAGCCTGAAAACCAGCAAATATAAGAACACAACAAGATTTAAATAGATTTTCTAATTACCTCCAAAGTAGGGTGGGCTAAGAACTTAATTTACTGGAGGACCTGAACTTGGGCAACTTTTTAGACTGTCCCAAGTATAATATATATGCAAAATAGAAAAGATTTAAGTCTCTGAACCTATACATAGCAGTCGGCCAACTCTATAGCTATTCATGATCCCTCTTTGCTACCACTATGTCTCAACTTATCTAAATATAGGTGTTCATTTGAGTACTGCTACAATACCTGTGTTTCGTTGCACCTATAAACAGGATGCTTCTTAGCAATCGAACTTTGGCATGATAGCCTAGTATGAAATGGTGCAAGTTCATTAAACAGCTCTCGATACTGTGGGAGTGTAGGCAAGTGGCACATTTTCACCTGGAAATTATAGGGGGAAATGAGGAGCAGACAAAAGTCAACAACAGCACTAAAATTCTCATTTGAGTGTTGAATGAAAAAAAGAGGGCAAGGGGGTGGAGTTAAGATGACAAAAATAAACTGCAATTTGCATGTTAAATTGAACCCAAAAGGTTATTTTGGTATAAATGAAACTTTTGGACAAAGTTCAGTGGGATAATTGAACCATTCTTTGTGAAATTTTTCATAGGATAGTCAGAGCAACAGATGCTAAATGCACATTTTGCTCATACAGAAACACAAATCATGAAAGAACTTGTGTCAGCATAGTTTCAGTGCCCACAGACAACAAGACAAGTGAAAAGCAGTTTGCAGAGAATTCTCAGAGACGACAACCAACTAGAGTTTGAAACAAATTCTAGCATAAAAGAGAACTAAAGTTCAACAACCTGATCCTTTAAGATATCAACATGGATAAGATTAGATGTTCTCATCTTCAGGTCAGCTGGTTTTTGTTGTATGCCAACCTGCAAAATAAAGTAGTCTGTATTGAAACAACAACGGAATAATCTAAAAACCAGCAAAGCTCCAAAAAAAACATAGCCAATTACAGTTCTCCTTGCAAGTTCCAGTGTGTATTTCTTTCTATGAAGAATTAGCATCCGATAAATGAACAATGTGCATAAGATATTGATATATTCTAAAAGGAAACAATAAAATACAAAAATAAAATAAAAGCATGATGTGCCCCACATAAGTTTCCCTAACAATATTTAAAATAATTGATTATAGATTCCTCATTTCAGTAGCAGATGGACTCAAACTACTTGAGTAAGATTCAGAGAGAACTTTAGATACAAACCACCAAACATAGTGAAAACACTTATTCCACCCAGATCACCCTTTCTTAGACAAGAATACAGAAATCAGCAGCCTAAAACAGTGGATGTGATGATATCAGGTCCTGTAAGAACTCAATCAGTCTCATGACTGTCTTTATTCTAACTTAATGCTATCAAAGATACCAAAAAGTGGAACAGAAAAAGAATCTGATTCATAGGGCAATCTTTTACTTTTGACAAAATTATAATTCCTTTTCCTAATAAATTGAAGTGTCGCCAACACCAGAATGCTCAACCACCATCTGATGCAATATTCCAGATCCTCAAGTTTGGTTAAGGTTTAACCTTTTCCCTTTCAATCTTATGATCACAGAAAGGACAAAGACTAGAGAGTGCTTTCTGAGATAAATTATTTAGACATATAGTGCAGATAAAATAAATCAAGCCACAAACAGAATTATCGCTATCAAATGATATCTCTGGGGTAAACAAGTGAAACTCACAATGAAGGGAACCGGTGCATCAAGAAAATCAAACATCGCCCCGGGTAGAATCTGCAACGGATCAATAGAGAATTTAGCTGAATACAACTCATAACAGTTTGAGATCAACCCTAACTTTATGTTTAGCATAAGATTTAATTGCTCTACATCTATTTTGACCAAAACCACAACCTTACAAAGATGTCATAATTCAAAAAGAGCACCAGTCGTCACATCTAATAATTCAGATGCAATTTCAATAAACAAAATCTATTTCAGAATTCATTAGTGTACAGCGAAGCAGAAGGTGGGACAATAATCACTGTATTATTGATCTTATTCCTTTGTAAAGATATAAAACATAGCTTGGGAAGGTTGCTACATTAGAGATTTTCACTTTTCATGAAGATGAGGCACAGTAAAAGTTTTAGTAAACAAAATCAAGAAAAAAAGACATTGGCAATGAGTTCTTATACATGTCAAAGATCCTTCCAGAGATAGCATTTGCTTTCATGCAAGCTCGTCTTATGAAAATGGAAAGGCCAAGGTTCTAAACTGTATCTTATTTTTATTAGTGATGAAATGATGATATAGGAGCAATTTATTTTGATTATGCTCTCCCCAATGTATGTCAATGCTGTAGAGGGATGAATAACTAGTTAAACCTTATCATATTGTGATTTTCAGTGACAATTTTCCAATGAGGAAATGATCGAAGACATCCGATGGCTACAAAAGTATTTTCAATAATTTTATGATGTTCTGCTCCAAATCAAAAGCAGAACACTATGTTAACTTACAGGGAGAAATAAACTCTGCCATTGAAATGGACGAATCATGGGGACAACAGATAACACTATGGCTGATAGAACACCCTGCATTACATGAAACATATGTCGGAGCCCAAAGTCATTTGTAGCCAACAAGAATTGTTAAAAGGTGCAAATCATGAACTGAGATAATTCACTAGTCAACAAACAACTGATCTGAAACAGCAATTTATGATAATGGTAGCTCACCAGGTTCGGGCATACCACTACCACCTGTTTCTCTAGTAATACTCCTGTAATTAGTGCCAAAACCTGGAAGAAGCAATAGGAATTAGATCTCGGGTAACCTGCTCAAGTACCATATGCTGATATGCACCATAAGTTATCTCCACAAAATGGTAAAAGCACAATTAATGATGAATCAATTAAGCATCCAGAACTGACTCAAGAAAAGGAAAATGTGAAATTTGATTAAAGTACACAAAAAACAACACCTACTCTAGAACTTGACATGCAAACCCGATAAAAATTTCACATTATCCTGCCATTCAAGGTGGGAAAAGTTCTGACTGAATTCTTTGGTTCACTGAAATAAGATATAAGCTGCAGTAACGAGTTATGACTTTTCTATATAAGTTTTCTGGATTTTGTGTATTTCTTTAGTTATTGTTTATGTTCAGAAATGTCACATTTGTAAAAAGGTAGACTCAGCTCAAGTACACAAAATGTTAGCCATCACTGTGGATCAACCATAAGGACTGGATCCATTATCTGCATTATACTGGCATAGGGAAACATTTGCAGAAAAAGATTTAAAAGCTGATAAATCAAGGTATTGCATGGCAGACTTGTCAACCAAACAAACTCACTGATGTCAGGTCCTCAAAACCTGCAACCTTTGTTGCAGTAAACTTTAAGCAGTGGAGAAGAAATAGGAAAAAAAATTATATACAAATACACTAAACAAACAATGTAGAATCCACTCTAAAGCAACTTTACATGATAGGAGCATTACACATTCAAGTGACAGATATCGACATATCGTTGCAGTAGTCCATACTGATAGTGCAAGAGCTTCCTCAGCAGCAGCTAACTTTGCCTTTCCCTTTACCCATTATTAGAAGTAAGCAAATGCAATCATCAAGAATCACAGCTGAAAATGGTTGGTAAAAGAAAGAAATACCTCACATGCTTCAAATGAATTCAGAAAACTTTCACAAAATCCAAGGTCAAGAGCAGAAGGCCGCCTATACACAATAGCTTGTAAGTGTTCAAGAGGCTGAAATATTATTTCACTTCCTTGTTTAGGTAGGGACATAGAATGATATCCACAAACTATCTGCAGCAACTCATTTTTGTTTTCCTGTCCAAGAGAATTCACAGCCAAATCTAAGAAAAGAGATTCAATAATACAAGTGAAATAATAAACGTACAAAGGAAGGGAAAGAAACTAACCCTAGCCCATTCCATTATTAAGTCATCATCGAAATCTTTTTCAGAATTTGCAAAGGGCTCATCATCGTAATCGAAAAATGCCATGCTTCTAACTGGACTGCCAAAAGATAACTATATATTATTGAAACTGTAACAGAGGTCTGCACCAGCTGCCAGAGAAATGATAGCTATTGGCTTTAAGTGATGCCAAATGAAGGGAAAACAGGATAATTTACACAGCTTTAACAAATGTTATAGATATCAGAAAAAAGAATTGCAAGGATGCCATGATCAGAACTCGACAACAAAGTAGACAAGATAATTGTAAATTAACTACCTGAATAAGGTATCAAAACTTCCTGGACGCTCCAGTAAGTTTGTCCTGGAACAATTAAATACCCCAATTTCAGGAGACCCTTGGCCATTATCATATCCATCCATTCTTTCCATAGCATCAGAACGAGATTCTGATGACACTGAAGCACTATCATCAGAATCTTGTGCATTTTTCTTAGTATCCTTTTCTACTTCCCTCACTTGACTCAAATCTGAAGACTCGCTAGCAGAACCAGCAGAACCACTTCCAGGAGAGTGAGTCTCCCATTTCTTTGGTGACAAGCTTGGGATCTCATCATCTGATATAATTCCAGCAGCAGCAGCAGTAAGGGCCACTGCACTGTCAACAGGTATGGCAGAAGCTGTCCAGTCAAAATCAAACTCCCCATCAGAATAGTAGGCATTCAAATTCATTTGATCCTGCTCTTTGGTTGCTGAAGTCCCACCACATAGCGACACTTCACTGACAAACTGCGTTATACGATTCAAACGCTCCTGTGCAATGATACTGCAACCAAGAAAGTGAATAAAATAAAACCTACTGGATCCATTTTAAATGAACATTTTGCATACCGCAAAGAGAATCTATTGCTTCTTAGAAGTGGAATGAAATTAAGTAACCTGTTCAACATCTCATAATGTAGCAGAAAGAAAGGAACTCTTGTTAGCACACAGTAGCAACGAGGTGCAGAAACTAAATAACGGCTGCTACGTCCAGGTGGTTGCCCAGAAGACTGGGGCAGGGGTGACATGGTACCTAAAATCCCAGGTGGCCTCTGAACAATTTCTGTAACATGTAAGCAAACCCCATAAAGTGTATCATTATCTGCAACCTGATCAAGTGAAAAAAAAAAGAAAAAAGGATTAAACCTACTACTTACACAGATAACCAGACCAGATTAGCAGGGAGTCTACTGCATGGGTTTCAATGAGCTGAATTATGACCCATGCAGAAAGAGATACAGACAATTGTAACCAATCAATTTAGGAACATGAAAACATTATGTAAGGAAACCAGAAATTAAGCATCAACTGCACATTTTCTGAGAAATACAGTGCAAAAAACGTTTGAATATATAATATCTAGGAAACCAAAGTTTGCATCACCTAAGTGTAAAAATAGAAAAACAGATTTAGAAATTTGAACTTCCAGGAAAAAAAATTAATCACAATGGGTTGAGCAGAACACAGTTTACCAGAAAATTATTCCAATGTAAATTCAAATTGAAATCATTCTAGTAAAGCAGTTACCTAAAGTAAAAATTTACCTTGAGTGAAAATATGAATGCTAAATCATCCCGGCCCATATGCTCCTGGAGGGAAAAAGAAAGCAGTACTGAAATTAATGGTCAAAGCCAATTAACATTGAAGTGAAGAATAGCCTCATTGCTCATAACGCATGACCATATAAATTTACTCATCTACTAAGGTTGTGAAAGTGTGAAACCTTTGCTAATTAATAGAAATGAAGTTTAAATCATATTTTGGCAAAGAACAAATTATTTACTAATAAAGATTAAAACTTCTCGGAGACAAAGAAGTCATAGACAGTTTATATGACTAATGAACTGTGTCTTCGGCTTTTATTTACTCATCATACACAAAATATGTTTGTAACAATGTAATCTTCCTCATAAGCAATAAATATTGCCATCAGAACACAGGATGATTTGGTATCCAAATTACAGATACAGAAAAGAGGAGAAAACTGAGTAATTTTGCATACCTGTCCATAAATTAGTTCATTTAGTTCACTTAATGAAGGAGTCCTCTCCAATAACCTTGTCTGCACAATAATTATAGATAAATGGGTAAATCATAAACCAGCTACATTAACAACTGAAATACAGTCAAGAAATCAACTAGATAAAAAAACATGATGTCATGTAAACTAACTGCACATAAATCCAACTCTATTTTGAAAAATAAAATATTTATTCTTAACCAGTTGGTGGTATAATGGACCATTTCCCAGACTGCAATTTGTTTAGAGCTACATCACCTTAAATCAATATTTTTCTCCATGTTGTTCTAGGCGTATCGCTTGATCTTTTTATTATTTCCTACAGATTCGACATGCCAAATTTTTTGCTTGTGCCATTTATTGGCCCACAATGCACACATCCAAGCCATCTCTGTGTTGTGCACACGCAATTTCATATAAACTCAGTTTGTGTTTATTCATGCCTAAAGTTCTGTTATAGATGGCTCCATGGTAATGTTCTCAATTTCCTATCACTGAAACGCACATTATACATAAACAATGCTGCCATTTCATGTTCAGTATACATCACCCCAATAAATAGAGAGAGAGAGAGAGGTGACATGAAAAAAACAAAAAGAGAGATGAGGCAAGCATGCAGCAGCAGACCAATTCAAAGAGACTAAACCAAGAAACCAGAATGAAAAGAACAGAAAAACATCAAACCTTAACACCTTCAGGAAAGCAAAACGAACCCAAATCCTTTAGGCGCATAGGTAACTTCTTTCCAGGAGGATATTTAAAAAGTATCTGATAAAGAAAACATAAATACAGTCAGCTAAAATGGAATGAGAAGTAAAGTTTAGAAGAGCTTTGTTTAACAAGTCATCACTTAACCTGGGGTTCCATTGAAGGAAATGTAGGCCCTCGACAGTGCTGCAACATTCTATAAGCTATTATATCAGATTTTGCTGCCTCAAACTCCCATTTCTTTCTTTTTGCAAATACATCCTCCACAGCCTCAAGATTGGCATTGGGATGAAGCCCAACAATAACGAAGTGTTCAAAGAGAGAGGTGGGCTCCTTAAATTTTGAATGGTCCTACACCAACAACCAGATTATGATATCATAAAGACATAAAAATCATTAAAATAGCTAGATGAACAAAAATGAAATATAGAAGCATGTGACAAAGGCAAAATAAGTAGTAGCATAAACTCCAAAATTCAGAACTAGAAAGGGGATATTGGCACAATAACCATGTATTCTTCCAAATGATACGCAAACATTTTCAATTCAAAGCAAACAGCAATATTGCTCAATCTCAAGTCTAATATACTAAATTTGCATTTTGGTCTTTCTAGCAAACCATTCGCATTGTTTATGTGCCTATTCCTTAATTGATCCATATTAATCAATTTGACCACTAATGATCATCAAGTTAACAGAAAATGCAGATAGTCTCATATGGGCCTGCAAATTTAAGGATATATGGAACAAAGGACTTGAATGTAAAATTTGCTTTGAGCAAACAACCTAAATATAAGCTGAAAATTTATAATGGAGCAAAAAAAGGATAAAGTACCGTAGTTTTGGAATGAATCTGATACCACTGACGTTTTTGATTTGCCAAGACCTCAGGATTGAAGCTGTAAACTTGTGTTCGCGAATTGCCACCCCATCGCCATGCCTTTTGCATCTGACTTTTTAATTTCTGAAAACTACTGCCACGCTGATGTTCTGTGGGCAAAACTTCACTGTGACATCTCCTATGCATTGGGGGTGTTGGATGAACATTTTGATTGTTCAAGAAACCATTTTGCGGTACAGGCGCATCACCACCCGTTTTAACTGACTCCTCACATTTTTGCTCTAAGACGGCATGCTGAAATGGTGACTGGTCTTCCTGTGACCGATCCTCTTGTGATTCAGCATCTTCCATTGTTTGTATTTCTCAACCACTTATCTCATCTTCTGCATTTCACTTCTTTGAATCAATTATATCCTACTCTCCATTAATTTAAACAACAAAAGCTTCTTAACCCAGAATAACGAATTCAAACCATGAACACATGATCCACAAAGATATTATCACATTAATTTAGTTGTCCAAATCCCAACGTACAGAACACCAGGTATGAAAATGGGTTCTCTCTTAACCGTTGTTGATCCTCAAATTCTAATGCAACCTTCAAATTCAAAACAACTTTACTTTCACTATATAAATAATACCATTATCAAATCAAATAAACTTGAGAATCTGAATGTGATATTATATCATAAACACCTGCTAGCCAACAAAAAAATAATAATAATCTAAAGAGACAAAACAGAACATACACATTAATTTCCCAAATCCAAAATTTAAAGCAACCCAATATCTATCAATCACTGAAAATATAAAAACATAACGGAAGTGAAGATGATTGACAAGACATGATTTCCAGTGCAACAAAAACAAAAACAAGGAATTAAATGCTAAAATTTGCAAAGTGATAATTATAAAAATTAAAAAAAATGGTAATATTAATCGTACCTTTTTATCTTTACTGGTTTTTAGGCAATTGTTTCTATAGAATTCCGCAGAGAAAAAGAGAGAGTTGCTAAATATAGAGAAGAAGAAGAAGAGGAAGTTACACATAAGAGAAGGAGATGCTGCGTTTGAGCGAACTCTGCTTTTTAACAGAAGAGAAATGGAAAAGACAACTCACCTCTCATTTTCTTTTTTTATACTGTATTTTCTTTAATAATTTAATAATTAAATTATGAATATATATATATATATATATATATATATATATATATATATATATATATATATAATTAAATTTATATAAAAAATTATAATTTTGGTTTAAAAAATTAAATTAAATTAAAATAAATTAATAAAAATAGTACTGGTAAATAACTTCCACTAACAATAAAGTGGGTTTTGACTTTGACGTTGAAGGTGTCGCGTGCATGAGAAATACCACATAGGAAATTACACGTGGGGTCCCACTTCAGTATTATGTTATTGATGTGTAGATCTTCCTCAAATCTCAGCCGTTGGATGCGAATGTACGCGAATATTTAACTTTCGTTATCGAAGGCGTTTCTTGCACGCGTTACGCATTTAATGTCATTATTAATGAGATTTGGATAAGTTTGTTTAAGAGAAAATTAATTAATTAATAATTAATTAGAAGGTCACATGACATGACACCTGCGTTTTCTTTTTTAGGTGAATTCAGGAGTGTGTTGTACACGCGCAGAGGAAGCGATGATTTAAGCATATAGAAGCATGATTCGTGCGAAGCCATCACATGCATGAGCCGTCCTTTCTCTCGAGATAACTGAATATTCATTCCATTTCTGTTTTTGTTTTTTTACTTCTCGTGCAAATTTTCACTTTTCCTGACGCTAACTTTAGGAGGAATAGTTCGCCACAAGCCCGTTTTGGGCCGTGGGACACGGTTCAAAAGGCGAAGGGATCATCCGGACCACTAACTAGTGGTTGGTTGGCGAACTGATTAACCAACGATTTACAGTTTGGATTGGTTTGTGAGCGGTTTAATACAGTCAGAAACTAGCGAGTATGACCGGTTTTCGATTTAATTATTTTAAAATTAAAAAAATAAATAAATAAATTGTAGTAGTTACTTATTTTTTTAGTAATTTTTAATGATTTTTAGGGAGAGAAGAAAAAGTGAAGTTTAAAACAAATTGAAATTGAGAAATTAAAAGAAATTTGAAGCAAATGAAAATAAATTGCAAATAGGATAAAAATAAAAAAATAATTTGAAAAAGTTAGATTTTTATTAATTAAAAAAAAAATTATATAGAATTTAAACATTTAAAATGATATTGAGTAATTAAACTAAAATTACTCAATATATCAAAATTAGTTCACAACTCCTTAATCATGTTATTAAAATGAATATTTATAGATGATTATATGAATTTGAAGAATCTTAATTAGCTCTATGTATGTGATTATTGGAAGAGTAATAGATTTTGTAAAAACATATAGCATTAAAGTATGTAGTAATTAGTATTAGGACCACTTTGAATTTTTGTACTAATTAGTATTAGGACCAAATGAAACAACGTTGTACCTACTTTATTATTTATATATATATGTTCTACCAATCACATGCTTTAAATGGGTTTGTTCCTTTTACCATTGGGCCAATATCGGAAGATGCATCCAAGTTATAGGCCCCAATCATGTGAAATGGCCTTGTTAAGTGGGTCCATTCCGTGGCCCATAGAACCTCAACATCATAGCCCATTTATTATTCCAAAAACAAACCATTTCATTTCCCTTCATAAAAATGTTTCCATCTCCGACCCTACAAACTAGTGGTGGACATGGCCGGGTTGGCCCGTTCAGTCTGTCTGGTCCAACCTTCTAAATGCTTGGACCGGCCCGCCATTGAACTGGAACCAGTCGAACCGTAATTGTAATCGGAACCGGTTGGTCGGCGGGCTAGTTCCGGTTCAATGTTTTTTCGAACCGTAACCGTTATGAACTGTGAACTGTTGTCGAACCGTTCGAACCGTTGAATTGAACCGTCAGTTAACCGTTAAATTTTTTAAAAAAAGGACGAACCGCTGATTAACCGGCCCGCCGCTGAACCGTTGGTTAACCAACGGTTCACTGGCCTGGCGATTCAGCGGACCGGTTCCGATTCATCTCCCTTCAAACCGTGGCCCGGAACCAGCCCGCTCCCATATTTCGAATTATACGCAATTTGTAGGATGATTATTAAAGAAACTTCAAATTAATTTTAAATAATGTTCCAAGTTAAATAATAATAATTAGAATTATCATAAATACCCAATTCACAAAACGAATTTAACATGACTTATTCATAAAATTCACATTTATTTTACATAATTTTAAATTTTAAATTCTTTAAATAATTTCCATAATTCCCAAAATTCACATCTATGTTAGGGTTTTAAGATGTCTAACATCGTATTATTTGGTTATTTAAAAAAAATAAATTTGGTTCAATATTTGATGGTTGGAAATTGCCAAGAAACAATAAGGAAAGATTATACCTTTAGTCCAAAAAAAAAAGGGAAAGAAAAAATATGACCTATTTGGCCGGTTCCGTCGCTTCCCCACTCACTCAGGCTCAGCCCCTCCTCTGTGTTTTCTCCTCTAATTCTCCACTTCCTCATTCATGTCTTCTCTATTTCTATTCGGTTGAATCCGATTCTACTCTCCGTTTTCAAACCCTAAATATGTAGACAGCTCCCCAAAACCCTTTTGTTAAATTTTTTTTTCACGGAAAATTTCATGAGATTCTTTTGATTATTCTTTTTTAGACCAAATTTAAACTTGTTCGATCTTTGGCTTTACCCACTTCTTGAGGGATTTGTCGCATGGTAAATATTGAGTCTTTGAAACGGCTTGTATAGTTGCCATGGACTCGAATCCTATTATTTTCGATATCAGCTCCGATGAAGAACCCACGTTTGATGAGCGTAGCCGTAGCGGTTGCGATGATGATCATCAGTGGTTCACTAACCTCCTACTGTCTTTTGATAAAGAAACGCCTGATTCCGATGATGTTGTGGTGGTCGGTGAGTACAATCCGTCTAAGCCTAAGTCCAAGTGCTGGAAACCGGTTAAGGGTGTTGAGGATGACGATTGCGTGGTTTTGGATGGTAACCCGGATAAGCCAGTGGATGTCGCTGACGATCCGGCCAGCGACGGCGATGATGTGCTTGTTGTTGGGCAAACTGGACAGGTGCGCTTATGCCTATTATGGTAAACTGAACTGATGTTTGGTTAAAACTGAACACATTTTTAGAGATGTTTGATATTTTTGTGGTATTATACGCACTTACACTTCTGTTTTTTCTCATTATATGTTGCTGTTCTGGTTGCTTTGAAGCTGATTTATTGGAAATTTGGACTTCTTTGTTGGGATGTTTGAGTTTTCTGTACTAGGAAATGGAGAAATGTTTTGTAGTTTTTCATTGATCTTTCCTTTTAATATAGATAAAATAAAATGCAGGTGCCTCTGCTCTTCATGTAATTCCTGACGAAAATAAAAACAAGTAATTTGGCAATGGGGTAATGGCATGGTTTTGTTCTGGTTTGATATGTTTTGTTCACAGTTGGTTCAGTGTGTATTTGATGTTTGAATAATGAGTATCTTTTCTTCTGTTGGAATAATCTTCGTTGTATTTTTTAGGCCTCTTAATATTAGCATTAATATGAGCTCTTATGTGCTACATTCAGATATCATATGATATTTGTTAGAACTTCCAGATTCCTTGACCTGCTGGGTACCTTTAGGCTCTAGATTCAGCTCTTGTGACAAATTAGTGCGATGATGTTGGTATATTCTTTCCATCAGATTTAGTTTTAGTTTGTCTTTGCATGTTATATTTCTGTCAGCTGGCTTGATTTTTCCTGTGGTGTGCAAGCAAATGTCTGTAAGCGGAATTGGTGCCTTTTAAAAGATTTTTTTTTTCTACCACAGTTTCTAAGGTTTGCGATTAGAGGTATATGTTTACTATAATTCTGGTGCTTACTCTGATTATTTTCTTATTGTTGTTGCAGATTGCATGTAGAGACTATCCTCATCCACGGCATCTTTGTGCTAAATTTCCTTTCAGTTCAACCCCACATCAAAAACATTGTGACTTGGTAATGTTTCTTTTTCAGGATTCTCTCAAGATAGAGCTTTCTTTATTTTTCTTTAATAAGTAGCATTATACTATTCTGATTATATCCTTCCTGAATACAGTGCCACTGTTACGTCTGTGACTCACTTGCGCCGTGTGTGCACTGGGGTACAGGTCTCTCTACTATTGACCACTGTCATGCAACTGATAAAGTGGTGACATGGAAAAGTCAGCGAGAAAATTTCCGGCTGGGGAAAAATGCTTCCCTACCTCCGGCTCCCGGATTCCAAAATGGTTGTCATCCTGTAGCAGTATCCCAAGCCCACCAAGTTCCAGCCCTTGATGTACAAAATCAGGTTTCCAGGCCATCTAGCATTCGTGCTTGCTCCTCTTCTAGGATGACCATTCCTAGTATGACAAGGCATTATAACACTACTAGGCAAACTGCAGGTGCTCATGGTAGAAACGGGTTCATGTCTCATTCAGTTTCACAGCAGCCGAGATGTAATAATTTCATGTTGCGGAATAGAGGCCAGCAATTTGTCTCCAATAATACAATGTTTAAAAGGCCAGGAATTATCAAACGCAGGAATGGTTTTGCATGTAACCAATCTGTGTATGGCTCCCCAAACAACATTAATTGTGCTCCTGCATCAAACTATGTGGGGAATACTGTTTCATTGGCTGCTGCGAGTGCAAAAAATCTTACTGAGTGGCAGGATGTTCTGACCAACACGACCCCAGAGTCATATACTTATCAGATCTCCTCCCAGCCCAATATGAGCAGTGTCCACATAGATACAGTGCCCCTGCAACCTGAGGCATTAAGTCAACCTATTCCTCAGTCAAACGATGGGCAAAGTATTTACCAGCTTGGAAATCAAAGTCAAAATGTTTTAGATTCGAGCTTTCCTGAATTTGACCTCTGGATGAACAACTTGAATTCATGCAATCAGCAGGCTTCGGCTGAAGATGTTCCTCTTCATGGAACTGTCAACAAGCCTGTGGTTGTTGAGCAGTTGACCTCCCAATTGGATGAAAGCACTGAGATCCAGCAGAAGGACCCTGATTTCGAGAACTGGTTGTTAAATGAATCTGAAGCATGTGTGGCTGATAATATGAACGCCTTTTCTCCTGGGCCTCCTATTCTGGATGTAAGTATGCTCTGTTTCGATTTCGAAACTTCTTGGAATGGCTTAGCACACGTGTAGCTAGAATACTAAGTGTGCTTATTGAGAAGGATTAAATCTAGTTCTTCCATGTATTGTTGCAACTAGAGAAATAGGGAGTATTGTTTTAGACTATATAGTGTACAAATTGTCCATGTGGGAAATGATTCTGTACATAGGCTGGCAGTTATATAAGCCTTATATATATATATATTCTAGGGATCCTATATATGTGGCAAATGATTCCTATGTTGGGCGGTATCTAGACTTTTTCAAAGGTGTGCCTGTGCTTCCCAACTTTAGTGGTAACTGGAACTTGGGAATTAATTTAGTGGAGCCTTCTTTTTCTTTGAAGTGATGGTTGCTTTGCATATTTTGTGCTTTACGCGTTTCATTCTTGTTATAAGTTGCGTTTAAATCCCCAAAGGGATATGTGTTGTTAACTGTCTTCCCCTTAAATTTGAAGATGTGAAAAGATTGCTAGATTTTTACTGCAAAAGACAATATTAGCAAGAAGAAACAATTCTATTGAACTCTTTTTTAAGTGTTGAGGTGTGTTTATCCAAGGAATTAGCTGCACCTGCATGGGTTTGAATGGTTGATTGTTGATATCTAATCTTTGGTTGTTTGGTGAATTATTATCTAGGTGGCATTTGATACTGGAGAGTAACAGATGGAAGGTAATCTTGTTACTTGTATAACATAGAAATAGCTGTTTAGATTAGATGATATTACTTGATTTAATCTGATGTCTGGAAGTCACTTGATTCCTCTTCGTCTTCTTTCATGTCTTGTGCTCTAAGGTCTGCTTTAAACCACATAATTTGCACTGAAAGCTTGTTCTCAAACCACAGTCGGAAATCGGGGACCTGTAATATCATTACTAAACTTGAATTGGGTGGTTATAGCATGAGGATTTACAAATTCTTGAACAAAAATTGATTTTTAATGCAAATCATTTCTACCATTCCTTCAACATAATAAATTACTAGTACAATATTATTTGTGCTCCACTAGCACTAGCACTAGCACTAGCACTGCATTCTTCGGTTTAAAAAAATGGACAATTAAGAAGAGAAAAATGTTAAAATAAATGCTAATATGAAATAAGATTTGAGAGAATTGGTAGTGAGAAATGGAAAATTTTATTTTTATAGCTGTTTGGGCTTAAAAGTAATATGCAGAAATCGGTTCTCAACGCCTCTTTCACAACGTTCCACCCGACATAAACTGCGGTTCTTTTCGAAACAGCTCTCCTTAGTACCATCGAATCGAACTGAACCGGTCAGTTTTTAGTTAACCAAACGCACGAAATGAGTAACTAAAACGAAATTGAATTTTTTCGGTTAACTGAAATCGAAATTTTTAGTTAACCGAAAATGAAACTGAATAACTGATTGGTTAACTGAATTTTTAGTTAACCAAACCGAAACCGAAAAAAAGAGAAGAGAAAAAAAAAAACTTTTCAAAACCACGCTGTTTTAGTCATTAAAATTCGGTTTTTCGGTTAATCAAAATAATCGAAAATTTCAAAAGTGATAATCGAAAATCGAATTAATTTTTTAGGTTAACCGAATAAAAAAACTGAAAAATTATCAAAATTTTGATTAACCAAACCAAAAATTTCCGGTTCGGTTTTCGTTCTAACCGAACTCTGCTCATCCCTTGCTCTCCTTTCTCTCAAGTCCCCACGTTCGGCCCGCTACGAACCGCCGCCGGTTAGAGCAGTCCAGTCCAGTCCGCTCACTGCTCACATTCAAGAATTGCTGAGTTGCATATGTAAGTGTTATTTGGTTTGAATGTTTCTAGTTTTTTCCTTCTCCTTTCAGTTAGTATTTGAATAAGCAACGAGAAAATGGCACTGTGGTTGGAAGAAGGCTCCCACCCTCAAACCGAAAGCGAAATTGCTGACCTTGAAGCTATCTCCGCCATTAAAGAGTCTGCTGCTCTTGAGCTTAAGGTTCCCAATTACTGGGTTTTTCCTTTTATTTTTTGATTCAAACTGCATTTTGGTGGGGTTTCATCTTAATTCAGAATATATTAATTTGCACTTAGTTTTAACTTTATTTTATTAATATTGGTATGTGATTATACTTATCTAATTCTTGAATCGGATGACATTTTTCAATTAGCTGAGAAAATATTAAAGTTCATGAATTTGATTACATTTGACAGAGGAAATTAAATTACCCATCAGTTCTCAGTGTATTGTTCCTCTTTTCACTATGAATTTATGATTGTTCTGCTTATCCTTGTAGGAGCAAGGTAACAAGTATGTGAAGATGGGCAAAAAACATTATTCTGATGCTATTGATTGTTACACAAGGGCAATAAATCAGAAAGCTTTGAGTTACTTAGAAAACTCTATTCTTTATTCAAATAGAGCCCATGTTAATTTGTTGCTGGAAAATTACAGACGGGCTCTTGAGGATGCCGAGGAGGCTATTAAGCTGAATGCAACTAATGTCAAGGTGACTCTCCTCTCCTCCTCCTTTGGTTCATACTCTTAGCCATGCTTACTTTTATATCTGATATCATTTTGGTCTTTCTTTTTCCCTTTTTTTGTTCCTATCGGTTTAAGTAGGCACTATACCGTGCTGCAAAAGCGTCTTTGTCGTTGAATTTACTACCTGAGGCAAATTCTTTATGTGAAAATGGCCTGAAGCAAGACCCAAATAATGAGGAATTAAAAAAACTTTTGAAGCAAATAAATTCACTGAGGATGGCACAGGAAAAGCATGAGTCTGAAGTTTCCAAGGCTGTAACAGATGCTAAGGTTTGATTGTTGCAGTTTGGAAACAGTTGTTAATAAATAATGATGTGGAGACTTATCCATCTCTTTATTGATACCATTCAGGAGCTTGTTTCAGCAATTGAAGGCAGAGGCTTGAAGATAGGGAAGGCTATGTTCCGAGAACTTATTGGTGTAAGGAAGCCAATATTGGACAAAAGTAAAATTCTACACTGGCCAGTTCTTCTTCTTTATGCAGAGGTCATGTCCAGTGACCTTATTGAAGATTTCTGTGAGACAGACATGTTTACGACACATATTGACATGATATCCATTTTTATGCCTCTCTTTTTTTATTATAATGTAGTCCTCGTCACAGATCAAATTTGACATGTAACATGCTATGAGCCTTAAATTTGTTGCTCAGAGTATATCCTTAACTTTCATACATGTTTTCAGAAAGTAGTCCACCATTACCATGGGATTCAGAAAATAATTATACTCGTGAAGCTATTGAACTCTACTATGAGGTAAGTTTAGATATATTTGTCCTTTCTTTCTCATAAATATGGCAATTTTTTTTTTTTTTGGGAAAATACATTTCTACTTTGGCTTTAAGCATGTAGTGTCAAATTGTAAAGTGAAACAGATTTTTTTTTTTTTTTCTGGATTATGTCATGTTACTCAGGCTTCATAATGGCTTGCCTGACAACATATAGCAAGTTATTTTTTAACTTCCTTATCTACTTCAATAGCATAAAGATACTGGTTAAAAAATTAGTATTTTTGTTATATTGCTGCATTACTGAACTGAAATTAAGATGTTGACTATATATGTGCCAGATTATTTATTTTTGTAAAAATGTATACATGTCTGACTAGAGAAGTTTCTGATTTATGTCATTCAACAAGAGGACGTGAATGTATGCAGAATATTATTAGATCCTTTCTCTTTTAAATTGACAGTTTCTTTAACTTTTTCGTTGCTTTTAGTAAAAGTGTAACCTATTTGCTTTTGTTGAACCTAGTGAGTTTCTGGGAGCTATCGTTTTTCCCAGAAATAACAAAAGGAAAATAGAGTATGCGAAAGTGAATTTGTTGAACATGCAATTGTGAGTGTAATGTTGGAGCAGGATTAGATCATAATCCAATGTAACATAGGGACTTCATTTTTACACCAGTTGCCTGTTGTTAACTATCATATAAGTCTTTAGTTTTTGGATTGCTGATCTCATAATTCCTTGAAGATAAAGAGCTTGTCTGAACTCATAGTTGTTTGAAGATGACAATTTTCCTTAAGGCTCATTTGAGATACCTGATTTTTTCATAATCATATTGCAGGATCTTATAGTTATTTCTTTGTTGATGTCATATCTTATTTACATTTCTTGAAATTTAACTCCTGCGTTCTTCATTAATCAGGCTGATTCTGGAAGTAGTTTATCTAAGTCTAAAATTCTTCACTATCTGCTAGAAGGGACTGCAGGTGCTAATGTAGAAAATGATGATGAAGAAAAGAATGTTTCATTTAGTTCTTCTTCACATGGTAATTCTGCATGCAGTATATTCTCTAACCATGTTCCTTTCCAGGCTACATTTGCTGCTTGTAGTTTTCTTTTTAATCATCATAATCTGGCAAATTTGAATGAATTGCAGCTTAAGTTATGGGTTCTGATAGTGATATTTTCATATTTCTTCTCGCTTGTCATTCTTATAAATACTAATTTATATATTTTTTTTTTTTTTACCAAATACTAATTTTATAGTATATGTGTACTTAGCAAAAATTGAGGTCTTGAATTGTGTTTGTCTGATAATTCATGCTGCTTTATTTAAGAATATTCCTTGAAAATTTTTTTTGGTGCATGGATAATGATTGTATGCATTTATTACATCATATTCATTTGAACTTTTGGTGTTTATTGTTTTCAGGCAAAGGCCCATCAAAATGGGTAAAAGTAAATGAAAAGAGAAAGCTTCATGATGTTCTGAAAGAACCGGACTTCATCATCTCAGGAATTCCCGGTCAGCTTTCATATTCATGCAACATTTTTATGCTGGTGTAAAATGCCTTTTCGTATACGATATTGCCTTACTGGTTTTTACTCATTTGATTAATTGCCATGCATGCAGTATTTTATGTCATTTCAAAGAGGTCCAGCTTCTATAAAAAGTTCAGAGATGGTAAATGGGCTCTTCCATCATGAGAAGTCTATGATATGCACCATGGATACGAACACCAATGTTGATTGGTAAGATTCATACATGTAAGGATACCATATAGGGACAGGAACATCCCTGTTCCTTATGAGGTCGCCAGTGTCAAGTGCAAAACCAGGGTTTTGTGTGTTGTTTTTGAGGTTATTGCAGTGTTAAATGCTTTTTTGTACTAGATCTAGATGCCTGAACCCAGATTCATTTTGTGAAAATTTGAAAGGCTTGCATGTCCACCTGTTTGTGTAATGGGTAATCAGTTACTGGTTCTAGTTCAATTGATTGGACTTTGGTTTTCACTTTTGCTTGCATTCAATTATTTAGGCTATACTTTGGAATCTAAACACAGAAAATGATATTGGATTGCTTGTTGATCAGTCATGATGAGATATGATTACTGATGCTGCTGCTGTAAAAATTAAAATAAGAAAGTTATGCAGAGCCTGATCTTGAATTCCTGAATTATATGTATAGGATCTTAGACTATCTAGTCTGGGTCAAGGCTCTAATATTATATTGTCCAGGAGTCAAGGTGTACTTCTAGGCACCTACAGTCCTGTTTGACATTTAAATATTGTGAAGTTGTAGATTTCAAGGTACTCAAAGCCACAAGCAAGCTGTCACGTTTGATCTTGCTAAGGCTCTCACCCCCAGCATTACTGTGAACTCACTCAACTTCAATAACTATTGTACATGGATAGGGGGTCGGATGTGACCTCTCCAATCGCGTTGTTGAATCAAACTTGGAAGCAGAAACCTCTCAGGCACCCTTCCTCCCCAGCTCTCTACTCTCGCTTAACTCAAATTCCTCGATCTCCAGTCAAAACTTTCTGGTCCCCTTCCCGTCTCTTTCCAATCTAAGCTTGCTCCAAGAAGTACACTTTGGCTCTAACAAATTTACCAGTATTCCTCCAGGCTTCTTTACAGGACTTGTGAATTTGGAGGTTCTGAGCACGAGTCATAATACCCATTTAGCTCCTTCATCTATTCCCACTGACCTTGCTGAATCTTGGCGTTTAATGGTTTTCAAGGCAAGTGGAGCCAATATCATTGGCTCTATACCCGACATATTTAACTCTTTTCCCAGTTTACAGGATCTCATGCTATCTTACAACAGTTTGACAGGAAGTCTGCCTACCTCATTTGCAAGTACAATAGTCCATACCTTGTTTCTGAATGATAATAGTTTGACTGGATCCGTTCCTGATAGACTCACTATGTTGACTCATCTTCAGGTCCTTGATGTCTCCAATAACAATCTTTCTGGTAAACTCCCAATCTTCTCATCAACAGTTTTGGTAATCACTAGTCCAGGTAATCCTTTTTTAAATGTATACAAAGATTCAGGAACTGAAAGGCCGAATCAGGTGTGTGAACACTACAGTAACGCGAAGGAGGGGGACACATATTATAGCTGGAGTTGTTATTGCCGTTATTACTTCTGTTGTTTGTATTGTTTAGTTACAAGGCATAGATTACCAGGAAGAATGGACAATCCAAAGAACAGCAATGTGTTTGTTAACCTGAACAATTTCAATGAGAAAAACATATTGGGAAAGGGAGTATTTGGTGTGGTATATAAAGGGCAAACTGCCAGATGGAACTATAATTGCTGGGAAGAAAATGAAAGCTTCTGCCATAGTTAACCTGCAAGGAAGTAATGACTGAAGCTGAGATACTTGTGCTTACAAAAGTAAGGCACAGACATTTAGTTTCTCTGTTGGGTTACTATGTACATGGCAGTGAAGGTTTCTTGATATATGAGTACATGAGACCAAAAATCCTTCTAGATCTTGATTTTTGCACCACTTCAATCTACCATTTAACGCTCTTTCTGTTCATGTTCATCTTCTGTACTAGCAATGGGGAGATGAGTCCTTTCTCTCGCCCCATCCATTGCCTTAGACTCGCAAAACGCTTGTCACTATTGGGGTTCAGTGCGACCTCTCCCATGGCGTTGCCAATAATTCATATTGCTATATTATGTTTACGTTTATACTAATAAAGGGTGCAATTGTATTATTAGCAAGAACTGATATTGTTATTTAAGAAATGTGAACTAATACACAAAATAATTGATTACATCTATATATAAACAAAAGACTAATATCCATAATCAAAAACAATAACTAAACACTAACCTCTTTATGAGGATTATCAAGATCACCATAAAAATAAGCATGGCCGCCATGTCTAGTAAGGTCCATTCCAGCCATTTCATCTTCTTCTGAAATTCTCAATAGCTTCATCTTATGCAAAATCCAAAACAATGTTCCCATTGTTACACTAACCCATACACCAATAACCAAGATTTGCACACAATGTGCAGCCAACAATCGTGGACCTCCACCCATTAATAACCCATATGGTCTTCCTTCATGCCCTGGATATACTTCTTCCACATAAGCCTGTTTTGCAAACAATGCAGTAAATATAATTCCCCAAGATCCACAACCACCATGAAGTTGTGCTGCTTCTAAAGGATCATCATAATGAAATATTTCAGCCAATTTATTGAATCCAATCAAAACCCAGGCGGCTACGAACCCGCAAAGAACAGCAGCCCAAGGATCAACAACAGAGCAACCACCAGTAATGGCAGCAAAACCACCAAGCAAACCGTTACATACATCAGTAACATTCCAATGACCAACAAGTAATCTTTTTCCAAAAAGAGTAGTTAATGCTGCTGTACAACCAGCTAGTGTAGTTGTTACTGCAGTTCTACCAATTGCACTCCATTGGCCATAATAAGTTGCAGAAGTGCCATAGTTCTTCAAAATGTTCAAAAATGAACCAGGATTAAATCCGTACCAACCAAACCATAATAGAAAAGTACCCAATACAACTAAAGTACCACTATGGCCACGAAGACTCACTGCTCGGCCATTATGGTCAAATCTGCCAATTCTAGGACCTTCAATTAAGGCACCCCAGAATCCAGCAATTGCACCCACTAAATGAACAACACCAGAACCTGCAAAATCAATAACTCCACTACCAAACAATAAATGATCTGATCTTCCAGGGCTTGCCCATCCATCAGAAGACCAAAACCAATGAGAAACAATTGGGTAAACTAAACCTGTCAAAAAAGATGAATACACCAAATAAGAAACAAATTGGGTTCTTTCTGCAATAGAACCACTTGTTATTCCTGCTGCTGCAATTGCAAATGCCCATTGAAATAAAAAATACCCATAATCAAAAGATGGTGAAGGGAAATCATTCAAGCCAAAAAAATGTTTCCCGATAAACCCATTTGATGGTGACCCAAATGCAAAAGCAAAACCAAATATATAGTAAAAGAGACCACCAGTGGCAGCATCAAGAACATTAGTAAGCATTATATTCATGGTGTTTTTGGCTCTTACAGAGCCTGCACAGAGCATGGCAAAGCCCAATTGCATAGCGAAAACTAAATACGTTGAGAAGAGAAGGTATGTGTTATCTACTGCATAGGCAGTGTCGCTAAATTTGTCGGAAATGTCATTAAACCGGTTGCAAATAAACTCAGCCGCAGCGGTGGCGTTGGCAGCCGGACCAAGGAGGGGGCCGAGGTCTGCAGCCGAGCAGGAGAGGGAGGAGGCCATTGGGTGTGATGGGTGGTGCAGTGCAGAATATGGTAGAAGACGTGGGATATTTATAAAGGGAAGGTAATCGTAAAAGATTCTAACTTCTAAGCTGTGTTGCTAAATTTAGAAAAGAATACGGAGATTCTCACTTATTGGCAGTTTGTGTACAAGTAAAAGGATTCTAGTGGTCAAAATAACTTGAAAGTAGGAATCTGTTAGATTCTAACTTCTAAGCTGTGTTGCTAAATTTAGAAAAGAATATGGAGATTCTCACTTATTGGCCATTTGTGTACAAGTAAAAGGATTCTAGTGGTCAAAATAACTTGAAAGTAGGAATCTGTTTTCATTCTGTTTCAGAGAGATTCAAATGGATTCTAGTTGTCTAGTGTGGAATTAGCCCTATTATAGTATTTTCCACAATTTTCTCCATGGCTGCCATCCACCAACACCATACCACCCCTTCTCTTCCCTCTTCTTCTCCGCCATCCAAACTAAAAATTACCCGAATAGATTAAAATTAACATTAAAAAAGAGGAGAAAAAGGAAGAGTTCCACTTATTGTTATTGAACAGGGTTCTGTGTATGGTCCGCGACCCCCAGATGCCGAAGGCATTCTTGGGGTGATCTCGTAGTTCCTATTCCTACAGGTTGGAGATGATGGGGTCGGCCCGCTAACCACAAACGTGAATCGGAGATTTAAAACAATTGACGGATCTCTCCTTCAGATAGCTGCACTTGTTTCCTTCCTTTTCCTTCCAATAATCTTCTGATTATATCATCCAAAACCCCCTTATTCATCATCCCTTCCATTGTCATCATCATCATCATCATCCCTTATCCACCAGGCCGACTGAGGTTTTTGGTCTAAATAACATGTAAAATATTTATTTCTTTGCTTCTGGGGTGCAACCGCAGCACAACGGAACAACTCCGTACATTCTTTTTATTCATATTTTATACATTTAAAATGCATGTATTTTTAGTTCTATCAAATCCAAAACAACCACTTGATCTTAAACTTATGAATGAATTTTTATGATAAATGTCTATAAACACCATGATTGTATTAAAGAAACATTAAAAACCAACATAATGATCAACAGCATGCAATAGCAAAACCATGTTATGCAATTCATATTCATACCAAATCTTATTCAAATTCAGGTTGCATTTTTCAAAAGGTTAAAAGCATAAATTTTCATATGAAGTCGTAGTGACACCAACCATATTATATATGTTTATGGTAGTACATATATCATAAGTCCATAAAACAACAATCAACCAAGGCCTTAACAGATGACACAAGAAATAGGACGGTATTAATCAGGCCTCAATATATAAACCTTAGGCATGCACCTTTAGCACACACCGAAGACAACCTCCTTCATGCATCAGATCAAATGCCTTGTTGATCTCCTCCAGCGTAAGATTATGTGTAATGTACTCATCCACCTTAATTTCCTGCAATATGAACAAGATGGGCGAAGCTAACTTTAGACGTGCAAAGTTACAATTGAAATGCACAAAAAAGAAAGAAAAAGTTGAGTATTGATAATGCAAAAATCACCTTCTTCATGTATTTTTCTACAAGCCAAGGCACCTGTGAACGGCTCTTGAAACCGCCAAAAGCAGTTCCTTTCCAGACACGACCAGTCACCAATTGGAAAGGACGAGTAGATATCTCCTGACCTGATGCTGCAACACCCACAATAACGGAGGTTCCCCAACCCTGAAATTTTTCAGGCATAGATGATAAGTGTTCCTGGATATCCCACATTGTTCTGCCATCAGTTCAGGAAGTACTTACCTTGTGACAACATTCCAAGGCAGATCTCATTACAGAGACATTTCCAATGCACTCAAAACTATAGTCAACACCACCATCTGTGAGATCAACAATGACCTGCTGAATTGGTTTATCATGATCCTTTGGATTCACAAATTCATTAACTCCGAAATTCTTTGCTGCACAATGCAATTTACAGAATCAAGTCACAATCCAAGCAAAAAAAAAGTAATAAAAAATAAATGTTCTTTCTATTCCATATCATATCCTTGTCTAAATCCACAGCCAAAGCACCAAATTGTGTGTTGGAGCAGAAAAGGAGGAAAAATGATTAACAGAAGATTTAATGATAACAACTGGGAGGATTGTGTGTTGGAGCAAATGAACCCCTGCTAAAACTATATCAGATAAAGCATGTTAACTTGCATAAGCATGCTATGAAATGTAACATGGCAACTTTAAGCATCTCCAAGCATACAGAATCAACACTAATTTTCATTTTGTCTGGTATTAGTTTCTATACTAAAGAAAAATGGATGTACAGATGAGATTATCAATCAAATGTATAAAACAAAATTACCTCAGTCCAGAGATAAAAAGAATGTTTTGAGAAATGAAAGTTCTACTACAGTTAATGCTTGAGTAATGAAGAGTGATGAAAGGAAAACTAAGACCCACCAACATCATATTTTTTGCTGTCAATATCTATCCCGATTATTCTAGAAGCACCAGCTGATTTTGCTCCCTCTGCAACCTATTGATTGAATGAGATAAAAATGAAAATGTCGAAGCAATATATGTTAGTATGGCAATATGACTAGATAATTCCACTATCTTGACACAAGCAAACAACCACCGCCACATGAAGAATGAGGTTAAGCTTGCATTCACAACTTACTGCAAGACCAACTGTTCCAAGGCCAAAGATAGCAACATTTGATCCTGGTTCAACTTTAGCCGTGTTCCAAACTGCTCCAAGACCTACAGCAAAACAGTTTTTTACGGATTTCTGTGTGAATACATGAAAATTTGCTCATAGAATCTGGTTTCCAAATAGCTTATGATCAAAGAAGACAATAAAACCATCAAGTTTCCATGGAGCAGATGAAACACAATATGGATTAGAATTATGTCATCAATTTTCTCCTCAATTCAAGGAAAGCCGTAACAATAAATTTTTGTCATGTATGTCTTTGCAAAAATTTCTCATAAACTTTAACAGGCATTCAAACCCAACCAGTTACATTCAGAAGAAAATCAAATAAACCAGATGATTAAAAATAAATTGTATCCAAAAGGTGCTATAGCAAAGTAATTGATAATAAAAAAAAAAACATGCACAAATTCGAAGTCATACCACGAATAATTATAGACATGCAACAGCTGAAGGAAACAATGTATTAAGGATTGATTTCATGACATGATTTCAAATACCTATCTCAAGCAGCAATAGTAAAATAATTAACCACTAAAGGCAATTTTGTCCATAATGAACCATCTCTCAACCAATATGCAAGACTCAGTTATTAGGGAAGATTCCAAGAAACAAAAGTGAATAAAAAGACATAGCACTCTTCTTCAAGTAACAAGAACTTTTGTTATTAACCTTAGTAAACCAGTGAAGTACAAGAAATCCTTACCAGTGGGAACACCGCAACCAAGGAGGCACACTTTCTCTAAAGGAGCTTTTGGATCAATCTTTGCAACACTAACATCATGCACAACTGTGTACTGGCTGAATGTTGAGGTTCCCATGAAATGGTAGATAGGCTTTCCATTTATTGAGAACCGACTCTTCCGATCATTCATCATAATTCCAACCCCAGTAGCTGAACGAACCTTTCCACAGAGGTTTGTCTTCCCAGATTTGCAAAATTTGCACTCTCTACATTCTGCTTGGTAACAGGGAATGACATGATCGCCTGGTTGAACCTCAGTCACACCTTCACCTACACTTTCTACAATCCTGAGGCAAAAAATGCAACCAATTAAGTAAAGGTACCATTAAGTAAACAGTTAATATATAATGTGATGAAGGCATGATATACATACCCAGCAGCCTCATGACCAAGGATACATGGGAAGAGACCCTCGGGATCCTAAAACACACTTGAAGTGAGCCATTACTGACATTAAAAGTTAAACATATATATATATCTTTTTGCAATAAATATAGAATCGTTAAATTCAACCACGAAACATGAAGAAAAAACAAAAAATGGAACTCTACTTCTTGACAACAAGGTTTTATTATGTGCTCAACCTAAAACTATAAAAGTAAGAATAAAAAATTACCATAAAACAAGCATTTCTTTTCGTATAAGAAGTTCACTATATGGATAAAATCACCTCAAATTGCGATGGAAAATAGTTGAAAAAGTCCTAAACAAACAAAAATCATCCCAATGATCATCGAGTAACCACTGATTACTGTTAATGAATAATGATGATGAGTTCCATTTCCTACAACAGTCCAATCACACACACAAATCAACTACCAAAGCTCGATTACGCTAAAATCATAATCAAAAGAAGAAAAACAATAACCGCAAAAAATGCATGAACAGAAAACACAGTAATAGCACATATATACCTTCCCGCTCCAGGTGTAAGCATCGGTGTGGCAAAGAGCAGTGAAAAGAATTTTGACTCGAACCTCACCGGCCTGAGGCGGAGCAACCTGCACATCTTCTATAACCAATGGCTTGTTCGGTTCCCACGCTACCGCAGCTTCACATTTTCAATTTCACAAACAAACAGATCAGAGACTAAACATGACTAGAGATAAATAAAATAAAGCGAGAGAATAGAAACAGTACCTTTGCAAGTTATGACTTGGCCTTGAGTAGCCATGGATGATACAGACAGAAAGATGAAAACGGTGGTAGGCGATAACTGATAAGCCGATGTATCCTTGAGATATTAATGAGTGGAGAAATAGTGATAGCAGAGCTGTCCGTGAACTGACTATGGAGATGGTGTCGAGCTCTTGTTTGTTGGTGGGGCAGGACATTTTTTGGGCCAAACCGGGCTTTATCAATCCAAACAGAGAAACCCAACCATGGCAGACCATCCAAAGTCTAAATTTTATGTGGGCTGGGCTCCTAAGACAAATAACATTTTGAGAAATAGAAATAAATAGAAATAATTTTACTAAAAATTTTGATTTGAACTTAAAAAATAATTTGATATGACAAATCTGATCCAATCTTGGCACGTGGATTCGCACGTGCGAATCAAGGAAAAAGTACTGACAAATGCTCTGTCGGTACCTTCAACATCATAATACCCTAGTCAAACACTGATATGCTTCGTCCAATTATACACTGCCACCTGCTCTCTTTGTCAGATATAACATCCAGTCAACCCTTTGACCAGACAATAATGACTATAAAAAAATAATTTGAATATTTAATAATTACTTATTTTTAGTCTTAATTTTGATTTAATACGGATATTTGATATTTTTTGTAAAAAAGCATTTTATTATATTTATTAATATTTGAATATTAAAAATTGATAATTTTGTTATTACACAAAACTATATTTGAAAAATAAAATAATTAATTTTTTATGTTAATAATATTCACCGGCCATACAAAATTGAAAAAATTAATCTACAATTAGGGCCGGTTTAACTACTATTACATTGTCATTATGCTATAATAATGAGTTAAGCAACCAACTTTGTAGATATCTTAATTTTTATTTTTTTATTTTTCTTAGGGAAAATATTATTTTTTATTACTATTAAAATATATATATAGAAAATCAAAATATATATTACAACATAAATTATTTTTTATTACAACATAAATTAAAATATATATATATATAAAATCAAACATCCCATGTTATTCCTTGTAATAAAAATATATTTATATATATTTAATTTCATATTCCATTTCCATTAGCTAGCCCACCTCTTAATACACACGTATATATAAATATAAAAATTCCCTTATTATTATTATTATTATTTTTGACTCGCTAGCAGTATATATAAAACTGGAATCCTTTCCCTGTGAAAATTCCGTAATTACTCCTCTTCTAATGGCAGAAAACCTAACAATCACGGTTGAAAAAAACCCATCAGAATCCAGACTCAACGAATTAAACATCAAGTGCTGGCCCAAGTGAGTTCCTTCTTCTTCTTCTGATGTTTTTTTGTTCTTTAAATAAAAAATTGTAAATGTTGATTTTGATTTTGTGGGTGGTAATGAAGATGGGGATGTTCGCCGGGAAAATATCAGCTAAAGTACGACGCGGAGGAGACATGTTATTTGTTGAAAGGGAAAGTAAAAGCATACCCAAAAGGATCGTCGGAAATTGTAGAGTTCGGCGCCGGAGATCTTGTTATTATTCCTAAAGGACTCAGTTGTACTTGGGATGTTTCTGTTGCTGTTGATAAATACTACAAATTTCAGTCGTCTTCTTCTTCGTCTTAATTATTTGATAAGCAGTAATTAATTAGGATAACTCCATTTATATTTAATTTAGAATATAAAATTAGCAACTTTAATGTTGTAATTGTAATTGATTTCTTCTTCTTCTTCTTTAATGTATTCTGATTACTTTAGGATATTTTAATTTATATACTAATTATGTTTGGTAGTCAAATGTTGCTTTGACCAGTCAAACGTGTTGATTTTTTTAATTGGATGATAAGTACATTTGATGAGATATTATTTATGGAATATGAAAACTTCCAAACACATGCCTTTTTCTAATTATTAAACATATCCGAAGCTGGAAATTTCAATTTTATTAAAATTAAATTTTTTTTTTTAATTTAAAAATACAAATATTTCAAAAGAAAATCAACAAAAATTATATAATTAAAATTTATTATATTTTTGTAATTGAATAGTGGAATTATTGATCAGATTGCAATTTGTCCTGTTTATAAGAATCTGCCAATACTTTTCACTTTACATTGGGCTTCTTGAATCTTCCAATGCCTTATACTTTTTTTTAAGTCATCCAAAGAAAAAAGCTTTTCAGTGCACAAAGCTCCTGCAAGATAATCCAATAGAGAAAGCAAAGCAAAGCATAAAGCTTATGTAAATTAGTATTAAGATATAGAACCTGACAACAATAATTGAGATGAAAGAAGCAATAATACACAATTTTGATTGGTCAGAAAATACAACAAAGCAGCTTAATCTAGCAAGTTTCTATTTTCATTTTTTTGATACAATGGAAAAAAGAAAAGAAAAGAAAAGAAAATGGTTACCACCCAAGATAACGTCTGATTTCCTGTACGGCAAATCAGCACAAATGACTGCTGCTACTCTTAAGAAAAGATTCTAATTGCCAGGAAGCAAGAAACTTCATCAGACAATGCAAGAAAAGAAAAACGCAGTGGTAAAGAAGCAAATGCCAGTTCATTGCTGTGATACAAATATTTTACATTTTCAGCACATAAATTAGAAATACATTTCTATGGGTTGCTGGTAAGCGAACTGGTAAGCGAAGCAAAGAACCCAACCGCAAAGTGTTAGTCACATATGATTCATTCACATCATGTATATGGCTGAGATTTTTCTTTTAGTATAGAATGTCATCCAAGTTAGGCAAGTGCTTTACTCACACCATTAGCTAAATTTGCACCTCACCCATAACAGATGTTACTTCTCACCTATTAAGAGAGAGGGAAATTATGAAGAAGTCAAAAAACAAACATCTCAAACTTGAATATGTATTATTCTCAAGTAATGTGTAAGGGTGTAAATGCGTACCGTAGAGAAAGAGTTTGTGGTCAGATATCGGAAGCATAATAATGGTTTCTAACCTTCCAACGCATATGTCTGGACCTGCAATCAATGTTAAACATTAAAACTGGAACATGGTAATTTTTTATAACCTCAAAATCAGTAATTCTAAAGGATAGGTTTATATATGGAACAACAAAATTCATTAGAAAGTTAAGCGGATAACATGAACTAAATCTGCCATAAATGCTTCTGTGAGGTTCATTAATTATTCAGTCAAGTTTAGCTAGATGACGGAAAACCATTACTGAACATGCCTCCAACATCTATTTTTCCACTTCACAACTCAAAATTCTTATATTCTTATTATACTGGATGTCCAACCACCTCTCAAGTATAATTAGTAAGGTTCCATCAATTGTGTGTGTGTGTGTGTGTGTGTGTGTGTATAAAAGAAAACACACACACACACACTAAATTAACTTCTATTGAGCTAATTGCAAGACCCCAAAAACAGGCATTGCACCAAGAAAATATGAAGATTCAGCTAGGCCAGTTGTCCAGTCACATATTCCTTTTTGCCAACTAACCATCAAAACCCTAACCTCTAACTCGAATCCCCTACCCCTATCCAACACCTTTTTCAGTTACTAGCACAAAAACCTCCCTGTAGATATTTAGAAAGTTGCTTAAAAAGATAATTAACCTGGAACATGTTTTCAGTAGGATACACTGTCCCTTGAAAAAATACTGCAACATAAAGGAATGGGGCATAATATTTTAAATTCAGGTGTATTTGTATAGAATTTTAATTTGATCGAAGACAAGCTTGCTTATGAATGAGTCCTGAATAAGAAAATTTTTTATATCCATCAAAAAATAGATGCTCACGAGTATTCAACTAAAAATAAAGACGACATTAGTAGAATTACAAATAACTAGAGCACAACAAACTTTCAGACTACTCTACCTCAGCCAAGTTATCATCTGGAGAAAAATTTGGTCCAGTGCAATTCACACTGTGAGCTCCATTATGACGGAGTAGCCTAAGTTTCCCTTCCTGAAATTCAAATTGTCACCCAGTTACAGAATTATAATCATAAAAAGTACAATGCAAAAGAAACACACACCTTGGTTCCATAAACAAGACCTCCGCCAGCCAGAGGATGAAAGCAAGCAACATTGACCTCATCTTCAGCACTAGGAAGGACTCTAACAAGTTCCATATCTGAAACTCTGTAAACCTGAACAGCGGATAAACAAAATTGCAGAAATTTACAATGGGAATTTGAACCAATCGACTATGACACGTTCAATGGCATAAAATCCTCCTTTTTACTTGACAAGGAAATACTGGCTGAGGGTAAAAATTTCCTCATATTTCAAAATGAACATGGAGACAGATAGAAAATCAACTTTTACCTCCAAAACTGTGTAAATAGGAGATGTTGTTTCCCCGTCAATCACAATGCTTTTAAGAAGAGACCCATGACGCCGACCATAAGCCAAAAGGATATGCTCAGAAGTGGGTGAGAACTGCATCACATATAAGACACAATGAATAAAATATACAACAAAAGTAAAGCAAAACTGGAACTATAATAATGTCAGCGTAGATTGTATCTCATAGACATTCAAATTGAGTACACAAAATGCCATAAATACATCAGACATCCTAATGTTTGTCAGAGATGATCTTAAAGCACAAAACACGTCTAAACCACCAAATCATCAAACTATATTGAGCTTTTACTTTCCTCAAAAAGGCACACCTTCCATGAATTAACTAGTTATTGGCATTGCTGATAAACCTTGAACCAATATCAACTCATAGCCTACAGTTATTTTACCAGTTCGTTAACACCATGAAATATAGCATCAGCATCAACAGATGCTATATAGCATGAGTGGAGGGTCCAGAAGGAAAGAATATGGTATAACTTTGATCTTATGGCACATAATAATATACAAGCACAAACAAAGTGGGTGAGAAATTGCAACATAGTTAAAAAAAAAAAAGTCAGAGTTGGTACAAGCAGAACTAGAACGGCAACTGCTTACACATTCATTACGTAACTCTTCAGAACACAATCAAAAGAAAGATGCAAACAGATTCCATCAACCAAAAAACCATTTTACCTGGATCGAAGTCAAACAATGGGCAGCTCGAATTGCCCGTGATACAAGCACTGAACCAAAACTGCAAAAGAAAAAAAAGTGTGGATCATATAAGCCATCATCCAGATTGAAGAGCACTAACTGCATGATCTTATAATGAGTTGGGATTGAAATTTACGTTGCTTCCTCCATTGAGTATATGCGGAGTTCATACATCACTTGATGTGCTGAGATGGGATGTCGAGTAGGCGAAGTTGCGACCCCAGCATCTTGTTGAACTAATGTCTGTAATCCAGGGTCAACCTCCATGTTAGGAAGCATGCAAGCAACGCAAGCAGCCAAATATCTTCCACATGGTGAAAAATGAGCACCCATTTCACTGCAAACACAAATGAAGTCAATACCTGGTAAAATAAAAGTGACAAACGGCCATCACAAAAGATGCTTAATATCAAACCCCATAAAACTTGAGAAATTGAGATTTAAACATCTCGAAAACTAATGATATGATTATTACATAGATGTTCAAGCATAAAAGAACCTAAAAAAGATCGTAATAATGATTATTCCAAGATCAATTTAATATAAATAAACAAGTATTTGAAACAGTATAACATTCTAGTTAACAAAAGATTCTATTGGGGAAATCGTAACATTCCACATACCTACATAGGACAGCATGAGGTATGGTTAAACGACATCTTTCGTCATCAAGACGTGCACAAGGACGTTCTATATCATGTGGCCACACCCTGAGCTTTACAGTGCAAGGTAACTCTGCAGCAGCAGCTGCTAGTGATGTGGCAATTTCAGACTGAATTCTGTTATATATGGGCTGAGAGTCGGTACCTTCATTTTGCATAGACATGGGAGCTATATTTTCTCCAGAGAAGCGGAAACGTGGAATGTGATGTTGCAAGCCAGATCTCCCAGAAATACCAGCCTGGCTAGTACTAGTAGGCATTGCTAAATTAGGCACTGGAGCCTCCATATTGTTACCAGGTAGATAAGATGTTGAAGAGGAACCTGAGTATTGGGGTGAATATTCACGACCACCACCATTAAGAGGCAAAGTTGATGGAACACCGGCTTGGCTTTGGCCCATCAACCACCCTTGCAAAAAGCGTAGCTCCCACCAAGTTGGGTCTCTAGAAGGCAAGTATTGATGAAGTTGCCCCAGCTCTGTGGAATGCTGCCTAACTGGAATATTTCCAGACATTCCACCCACTGCACTATTACCACCACCAGAAGTTTCTGGACTAGTATAGTTTCCTTGCAGGTTCCCTCGTACAGCCTGCATTCCATCGGTCTCCATAGCATCCACTGTGGTTTCGGAAGCACCATTTCCTATTCCAGTAGGGAAAGCATTGCTCATGGCACCTTCTGTAATGGGATATGAACTAGAAGGAACTGCAGGAAATGTCTCCATGGGAGACGATAAGGTGTCATACTTGTCTGCTGCATTTGCATCTGTTTGCAACTGTCTTGAACTGGAAGACTCTATTTGCATTGTCATTGAACTTATTTGTCTATTGGCATCTGTTCTAGTATCATCTACAGAAAATGGAGGCATTAACAAGAAAGGCAACGACACGAGAGGCAGTTCAGTGGCCAAACTAACATGATCACTGGACTGTACATTTGTCACAAACACTACAGGAGGAGGGTATTTCAGATAACCAGGAGATGTTGCTCGCGTCATTGAGGAATCTGAAGAGTCAAGATCATTGACCTGCATATCAGTCCAATAATGTAATCTACACGATAGTAAGAGTAAACAATCAATTAAATGCTTTTTAAATCAGTCACCTCAGCAGTCAAGAGAAATGGAGCAGCATGCGGGTGAAAATGCACTGCTCGAAGAGAACGCTTTGTCCTCAATACAATGGTTGGAGAGGAAGCCTCTCCTCTTTTATTGTAGTGCCATATGTACAACTGCCACGTGACACCAAATGCTGATGTTGGTAAGAATAAATTTGTATACAGCCTTCACATAATGGCAGGATGGAAAGATTCGAGCAAAGAAAAGACTAACTACAAGAAAGGATGAGAGTTCAAAACCTTGTGACCTGAAGCAACTGCTAGCAACTCCCCTTCAGCATGGAAAGCAATGGATGCAATGGGACGGTCTATTAGGGGAAAACATACATGGCAAGATCAGGTTCACCCCATGTCATACTTTGAATACATGGGAAAAAAAAAATAATATACAAAAGTAACCAAAAACAGAAGTCAGCACTGAAATTACAGAAATCACGAGATCCTATACACTCTGACGTGTTTGCATCCCATAAGCGAACCTCGTAATCCAAGCTCCCACTTGCAAGAATTTCAGGATGCAATGGATGGAATCTCACCTGTAAAATGAGCAAAACATAAGTTTCACAGAAAATAGACTTGTAAATGGAAAAAAAAAATATTGTAATTTATATTCAGCCCATCTGAAATAACCAAAATAAGCTCATTCTAGAGCAACAAGTTCCTCCAGACAAGTTGCAAATATTATCCATATGACTAAGTTACTGGTCAGAAATGGAAAATACAAAGCAAATTAACAACTAACAAGTGCTTCACTTGGCAAAATCCGCATTCCAACTCACCACCCAAGGAGTCCTTCGATGACCACTTAACACCTTCAAGCAGTTTCCTGTTTGACAATCAATTATCTTCACTGTGTGATCACCACTGCACAGATAAAAATTGAGTTAACAACAATCATCCATTGATCCCTCAATAATGAAACAAAAGATACTAGGAAAACTTACTGAGTTGAAGCCAGTGTTCTTCCATCAGGACTAAATGCTGCTGCAATAGTTGATCGTGGAGGAGGCACCAATGGACAATACTTGGCAGATAAATGCCGCAGTGACTCTGCCTCAACCCTAAAGCACAAAAGACCAAATGAACAGACATATTAAAAGAAACAAAAGTTACACAACACCAGTAAGTGAAGCAATGGGAAATACCATGAAATAAGTCCACGTTTTGCATCTCTGGACGTCTCACTTTTAGGCACAGACGATGAATTAGCATTCCACTGAGAAGCTTCTCCCCACTGCCTCTTTGGAACATGCTTTGTCCTGGGGCAAATCTCTCTCCGTACTAACAAACACAATGCATTTCTACCACTGGAAGATAAAATGAAAATGTCAACACACAAATAGCAAACCCGCAATCAACGGAATCCAAAATTCAAACCAAAGCTAGTCCTGGAACTTGAGATTCAATCAAGTGAATTTGCCATCACAATTACAGTTTACAAATGATATACTTGTTTTAATCGAACCTACTAGAAATCAATCCAAATTATATCATCACTAAATCGCAAATCTCAAAATCTAATCCGAATTAGGACGCATCACCCCAATCAACCAATCAAATCACGTTAGTTTATCAGATATCTAACCTTCGAAGAGATGAGTTACTAGAAGCAGGAGATTGAACAGAATTCCGATCGCGCGACAAGGAAGGACGACCGGTCATTTCCTTGTTTTCACAATTCAAGTTCATAAAGCTCACAATTTAAACCCAAGAAAAAAAAAAGGTTAAATTATAAACTTAAAAAGAGAGGATGTTAGAGAAACGAAGACAGTAGCATATCAGAAACCCTAATTGATCGATTCAGATTGAGAAGAAGAAGAGGAGGAGGAAAGATCGATCTAGTCAAGGGAAAAGAAGAGATGGTGCGTGGGTTTTGTGCCTGCGTTTTGATTGTAGATTTGAAATTGTTACAAAACCTAAAAACAGGAACTTAGATTGGAATTTTGATTAATTTTAAAGATAACAATATGATTTTTCATATTTTAATACCCTTATTACTAAAAGAATAATTAACCATTTGGTCCCTAAAGTTTTATTAACATTACAATTGTATCTTCAATATTTGGTAAAGATTAGTATAATAGGAGTTAATTAAGACAACTTCCCTCCTATCGGTGCAGCGCAGGTTCACACTCAAGCCAAAATATAGAAATAGGTTATACTCAAGTGGTTATACTCAACTTCCCTCCTATATTTCGCCCGCGAATCAACTGATACTACAACTCGTATCCATTCATGCACGGCGATAGAGCATAAATTCATACGTTTCTTACAATGAAAATTTTAAATGATGTTTATGCTATAATGGGAAAAATAATTAGAGATGTTTGATATTCGGCCATATTTCCCTAACAAATAATTTTTAAAGACAAGCTGTATTAAATAAACTATTATATCATTATCTTTTGTACAACTATTTGTATTTTTTAATGTTTAGGGATGGAGTCAGAGCTTAGGATCACAACATTATCAAATTGTAACTATACATACATGTATAGTTCGTATCAAAGTAAAAACAGTTATTTTCTTCCTCTAGTTTTGTATTCAATGTTTCTATCGATATTAGAGGTATAAGCCATATGTGCCTCTCGATCAAATTCTTTCCGAATGTCTCAATCTTCAGCAAATATTATCCATTTATTTGGAAAAGTTCCTATTAACATCAACTCATCACAGCTACCTTTGAAGCTTACTTCCAAAAATTATCAACATGGAGAGCTCAGATCCTTCCTATTAATTCTTCATGGACATAATCTTCTTCTGTTATGTAAATCCCACCTTCGTTCCTCCTTCTCATACGATTCAAAAAGACGGAAAGCTTAGATTATGCGTTTTGGTTATAAAAGAGGCAACTTTTATTGCCTCTACAAGCTTTGCAACTATGCATATAGTTAGTTCTGTTGAAATTTCAGCTTATGTGTAGTCGGTAAGAATCGAACGCGAGAGAATTATCTTTTCAAATAGTTTTCGACTACAAAGTGAAGATTGATGAACATGAGATAAAGAGACTGACGTCAATTTCATCACTAAAACTATAATAATCTTTTGAAAGAGAGATTTTAAATAAGCTTAAAATAGTAATACAGCTTAGAAGGAGAAGACGTTTTTATAAGTTTACGAGAAGAAAAGAAGAAGGATTTTGAATCTTATCCAAACGGAAAACGGTTTCCAAGTGACGACGACAAGAAACGTCTCCTAAATTGTCGTTTAACAAGAGCGTGAAACTCATTCGCTTAAAAAAAGCGTGCAGGAGACAACCATCATCATTTTCTAAAAGCAGCGTGTATTTGCTATAGCAACACACTACCTTACTACACTAGCAATAAAGGCCTCCTTCCTACTCTCTTTCTTTCTCTCTCTACTGTTTCAACTAAATTCTCACTTCTAATCAAATTTTCTCATTTCACCTTTTTCTTCTTCTTCTTCTTCTTCCCTTTTCATCTTTTTTCTTCACCTTTTTGTTCCCTCTCTGTCTACAGACCCTTTTGTTCTGACATATACATGTAGTGAATGTGTGTGAGAGAGAGAGGTGTGTGTATATGCTTGTATATGTGCGTTTGCAGATCTTTAACCGCATTTTATGGATCTGCAACCCCACACACGCGCATTCTGTAACTTTTCTCTCTCCTAGGGTTACTTTTTTTGCTGGCCAATACACTACTCTCTTAGTTGTTTACTCTCAGCTATGCAATCTTTCAATGTGACTACAGAATGCAATGGAGTGGTTCGCCGGAACCCTAGTAACTTCTGGTGGATCTCTGACTTGGTTACTCTTCAGCTTCGAGGTCTTCCTTTCTGACAATGGTTGTTGGTTGAGATTCTGGTTTGGTTTGAGAGAAGATGCTGTCCTTGAAGCTACTTCTTCTTTGCTTCTTTACCTTTGTTTTTACTTGTTTTGGTAATTTTTCAGATTCTTAGTTCAAGTATTGACTTAATTTACTATATTTCTCTCTTCATGCTATGAGGATTTCGTTTTAGTTTGCTTTGAGGTTTTTAGGAGGATAATCGTATCGCAGGCTGTTAACAACTTTATTAATTCATGTTGTGTCTGATGCTGAAGCTTTTTGTTGATTTTGCTTTTATAAAGGTTAGAACATTTTGTAGTTCAACTGTCTTCAATTTCTAGAAATACCATTTTTCTCAAATTGAAATATGTTTTCCTGGAGAATTATTCAATAATAGATTATGTGATGTGCCTCCATATTTATACATCTCCATATTGGAATCATTTTGTTGTTTTGGATGATGAGCTGTAAAGAAAGGGTTTGATCTTGATACTTGTGGAAATGGAAAATAATATTTGAAGAGTTGAGAAAGTAGCAATAGGTAATCTAAATTACTCTGAATTGAACCGAAGAAACCAGCTATGGCTGAAGTTTTTGAGACTAAATGTCCTAGGCTTATCTTTCTGCATTTTAAGTTAATACTACTCTTAATTATTACTGGTATCATTTGTTCACGTTTTCAAAGTTTCGTGGTTATCTACTGTTATTTTGTAGGATAGTTGAGTATGTCTATTGAGTTTCTGTATTTCTAGGCTGAAGTTTTAACTACAATTCCCTGGTTTAGTTTGGATGGAACTAAATATCAAGGAATTGTATGGGTATGACTGATGGGGCATTTACTTAACATGAGAATATCTTGAAAGGGGAAAAAAATATTTTCAAGGAGCTCAGTGCAAATAAACTTTCAGTTTCTAATTAACCCTTTGAAAGTACATTAATAAACTCAGTTGAAGGTTTAGTTCTCCTTTTTGTCTCCTCTCCTGAATTGTAAAATGATAATATGTTGTTTCCTTCATTTGTTAAATTTATTGTTATATATATATATATATATATATATATATATATATATATATATATATACAACTATGGTTTATGATGAGAGACATAGCTTCACTATAGTTTTTATATTTGATTGAATGAAAATTGCAAGATTCTTGTAATTTGCTTCATTACTATTTATTAAAAAGTTAGGACTGATGGTTTGCTACGTATTTTTTCAGGGCACCCATTTTGGCATATATACTTGGCTCCTTCTCTTCAGCCAAATCTGCAATTATCTATGAAAGAGACTTTAGTGGGACGTGGTATGTTTACAATTGTATATTAATGTTAGATGATGGAAGTTATTTTTTCTATAATTTTTGCTAATGATTCCATGAGTTAAAAACTTGATTCAGAAAGACTAATCTAGCAATTAGTTTTATTTTAAAATCAATGAACACCTTACTGAATGTGGCTGATAAGAGTTTTTGGTTGGTGCCAAACTGTAAAATTCATCTAGCAAGCATCATGGGAGAGAGATTAGAAACACCAGTTTATGGTCATCTAGGTTTACTCATGGTCTCACTTAAGAGAATCAATCCCTAACTTCCTTGTCCTTCTATTTGGGAATTTACAAACTTGCATACTTCTGAAAGTTTTAATATGTATTGTTGCAAAGTGGACTGTTTAAGAGATTTTTTTTTTGTGGGGGAGGACTTGGTGATGAAATTTCTATGGCAGCAAGTGAGTTAGAATACTTTTTCTAGTTGGTCATGGTGTTCCACTTGGATGCAGTTGACAAGATAAAAAACTGCTTTGGTAAGCCCATGACATGTAATGTTAAGGGTTCCTACTTTTGCAACCAGCTACTGGATTGGTTCACTTACTAGTCAGTAGATGGAATGATTTTTATAGAAGATTTAGGTCTTAACCTCGCTGTGATCCAGAAAAATGGATTTTAGTAAAACCCTTTTGACAAAAAGAGAAACATAGTGATATCCAATCTTGGAAATCTAGATTACTGGATTGTACTGTTATGTTATGCCCTTTGAAATGACAGCTCACTTTTTCCAAGAGATACGTCACTAATGTTGTCGGCATTAGACCAAGCAGCATATGTGGCATTTATTCGGAAAAACAGTCCCATGATATCCTTGTTTGGCTTTCTCTATATAGGGAATTATCTGTTATATCTGTAACTGTTTTTTTAATTAATAGCATAGGGGTTTGCTGCATTTGGTATTTTATATTCAAAATACTTCACTGCAGACTAAAGTGTGCATGTTGAAAGTTATTTACTAGTGAAATATTTTATCCAGAACACAAAAGATTCTCATATGATTGCATATGTTACATGGAGAGAAGGAAATATTACCTAATAATTTGGATGTAGCATGCAATTGATAAGTAATAGAAAATGAGAAAGATATTCAATAATCAATCATTGCTGAGACATTTTAGGAAAATAGATAGGCATTCCTTGTCAAGACAGTAAATAAGCGAATGTCCAAAATCTTTTAACCTTTTCCCTTCCCCACACGAGGCACTTACTCATAAAAATGCGAACATATCTCCCAACCAACCCCTACCCTCCGACAATTTTAATTTCATTTAATACCTTCCTGAGTCAAGAGGGGTGGATTTTGCTAATCCCTTACTAGGTTGTGCAGTTAGCCTGCTTCTTTGTTAGTTTTGTTTTTTTTTTTAAATAAAATTCGTATGCATATCCTGTAAGGTAGGGATTATTAATTCCTTTTTTTCATAATTTCCTGTGATATATAGATCCATTTACGGTAGTGATTGCTGCCAATGTATAAAATATGAGGTTGCTCTATTTCTTACAGTAAGGGCACGTTCAAGGAGTTATCCATTTGCTCGATCACTGCCACCTCAAGTGCATATGGTTAAGCCTTCTTTTGCACCTGGACTTGCTCCATCCCATCAAGGTATTACATAACTGCGTATAATTATTGTGTCAACTTGCCATATCATCAGTGATGCTGACACTTGCTGATATTTTCTTATCAATGGCAGCATTTGCTTCTGGTCCAAGCAGTGCTCCGTTACCAAGACGCCATGGCCATCATCATCATCATCATGTGAAACCTCTTTTAGTTGCTCCATCCCCTTCTGAAGACCAAAGTAATATTTTGATGGCAACCCTATTTCTTTATCTATGCCAAAATTATTGTGACTTGGATGATGCTAATAAAACAATGATTTGACAGGTTGTGATCAAGTGTGCACTGACCCCTTTACTGCAGCTCCTTATGGTTCACCTTGTGGTTGTGTTTTTCCCATGAAAGTCAAACTTCTCTTAGATGTGGCTGCTTATTCTATATTTCCTGTAATGGCTCAGCTAGAAATTGAGGTTGCTGTTGGCACATATTTAGAGCAAAGTCAAGTTAAAATAATGGGTGCAAGTGCTGATAGTCAAAATCAGGGAAAAACAGTTGTAGACATTAATTTGGTTCCACTGGGTGAGAAGTTTGATAACACCACTGCAATACTAACGTATGATCGACTTATGCATAAGAAGGTACCTCTAAATAAGACTCTTTTTGGTGATTATGAAGTGATATCCATTAGTTATCCAGGTAACTACCACATTATTGCCTAATTCTATTCTAGTTTATGTTTGTGTACCTATGTCATGGTTCTAATTCCTGAATGTTCATTAGGTATTCCTTCTTCACCGCCATATCCAGATAATGAGGGAAGTGGGCCTACCAGTAGTTCTGGCAACCTTCCCATTACAGCAAATTTTGTTGGCAAGAACCAGAAGATGAATCTTAGAACTATTGCTATCATTGCTTTATCAGCATTTGTTGTATTGCTGGTTTTCATTGGGGCGGTATTCATTTTCATAAGGTGGAGAAAGTTTGGAAGACCATCAAATGCCGTTGGTCCTACGTTTACATCATCTATTAACAAAAGACCTGGTATATCAATTTATTGTCGTCTTGTTTGCACATGTTTGAGGCAGGTGTCTTGCTTGTATGTTTATGTTCCTGATGTCAACCAATCTGTCGTCTTAGGATCAAATTCTTAACTTAATATAGAAGTGAACGTTCACTTCTCTTTTCCCTAAAAAAGATGTTCACTTCTCTTTAATAAATAAACTCTTTGATTGGCTTCGTTTGCAATAAAATGTTGAGAACATGCTACTTTAACCATGGTTAATTTTAATCATGGAAATTAAGTGAGACGATTGTTTCAATACTGCAATGCTAGCATAGTAGTTTGAAATGCCATTAACATTAGCTTGCTCCTATTGTTTTTATATGTCTCCGGTAGCTGCTTTTGTAGCCTCCAGTGAAGACAGTAAATGAGATACTTGACTATTCTGGTAGTTATTACATGTGTTGGATTTATTGTGCTTGATACCAGGATTGCTCATCAATGATGTTCTCTAAATAGTTGTTTCCATTGAGTTTATTATATCTCTGATCTTTATCTTGTCACACAGGCATCGGATCTTTCTTGTCAAGTAGCATTGCAAGCTCCACTTCTGTGTCACTCATGTCAACCATGGCTACTTGTATGCTTTCTGTGAAAACTTTTCCTTATGCTGAGCTTGAGAAAGCAACAGAGAAGTTTAGTTCAAAAAGGATTTTGGGCGAAGGGGGATTTGGACGTGTTTATCATGGAACCATGGAAGATGGGAATGAGGTTGCTGTTAAGCTTCTTATGAGGGACAATCAGAATGGAGACCGAGAATTCATTGCTGAAGTTGAGATGTTGAGTCGATTGCATCATTGTAATCTTGTCAAACTGATTGGCATATGCATAGAAGGACGCACTCGGTGTTTGGTGTATGAACTTGTCAGTAATGGCAGTGTTGAATCGCATTTGCATGGTATGTTTACTCAACAACCACAATATCAGTTGGCTGATTGGTCAATAGTTTTCATCTTAATCATTTAACGTGCTGGTGCTGCTATCTTAATCTTTCTATCATATTGACTGGAACTCCCATCTCTCATTCTTTTTTCTGCACAAACATTTGTGGTAGAAACTTAAATCACATGCTAATATCCTTTTGTTGGTGTTTCAGGTGTTGATAAAAGAAAAGGACCTCTTGACTGGGATGCACGGCTGAAGATTGCCCTTGGAGCAGCTAGAGGATTGGCTTATCTTCATGAAGATTCTAATCCCCGTGTGATTCATCGTGATTTCAAGGCTAGTAATGTTTTGCTAGAAGATGACTTCACTCCCAAGGTCTCTGATTTTGGTCTTGCAAGAGAAGCAACGGAAGGAAGTAATCATATATCGACTAGGGTCATGGGGACTTTTGGGTTAGTTTTCTTGTTTTATTGCCTCCTCTCTTCAAAAGGCTTGATTTTCCACCAAATTTCAATGTTAGGCAGTCCCATACGCGCATACACGCACACACACATGCACTTTAGTGATATCTATCCATTTAAAGTTTTGTTTGGTAATAAAAGCGCATCTCTGAAGTTCTAGAAACACTTATATTAAAAAAGTTACCTACCTACTGTATTTTATTTCTTTGAATTTTGTTTTAATATATATATTTTTGCTAGGTATGTTGCCCCTGAATATGCAATGACCGGGCATCTGCTTGTGAAGAGTGATGTTTACAGTTATGGGGTGGTATTGCTTGAGCTTCTGTCTGGAAGAAAACCTGTAGACATGTCCCAACCTCCGGGACAGGAAAATTTAGTAACTTGGGCACGCCCATTACTAACCACTAGAGAAGGATTGGAACAGTTGGTAGATCCATCTTTGGAAGGAACTTATGACTTTGATGACATGGCTAAGGTGGCAGCAATTGCGTCCATGTGCGTTCACCCAGAGGTAACTAACAGACCATTCATGGGGGAAGTTGTTCAGGCTCTAAAGCTGATATACAATGACATGGACGAGACTTGCGGAGATTTCTGTAGTCAGAAGGAATCCTCTGCAATGGAGTCTGACTTCAAATGCGACCTTGCTCCCTCTGATAGTAGCTGGTGGAATGCTGGTGGCATCTCCCCTCGGTTAACTTATGGGCAGGCCTCTTCTTTCATTACAATGGATTACAGTTCGGGTCCCCTTGAAGAAATGGAAAATAGACCGTTTTCAGCTTCAAGTTTGGTCGGGGATCGATTACAGGGTAACAGATCGGGTCCTTTAAGAACAGTGCGAAGCAAACCATCATTTTACAGGTTAAGAGGAAGCATGAGTGAGCATGGTGGGCACCTCTCAAGGCGAATTTGGAACGATGGATATTGGGTATGAAGGAATAAGATTTGTTTTGAGAGCTGCCTCCAAGTGTACAGTCTGCAGGACGGAGCTTTTCTAAGCGGTCCTGATTAATGTTAGTTTAGGCGTTTGGGAATCTATGTGGGTTTTACATGTTTGAAGGGAAAAAGAAAATCTCGATTCATTATTATACAAAGATGGAGATGTGAGCTCAACCCTCCATTTGTAATGTATATCTGTTTTAATTGTTTCTTATGTCTGCTGTTCTGTCATACTATAAGTGAACTTTTGGCTCCATTTTTAAGCTGCAAATCAGTTCTAATTGTTGACCATCTGTTAAGGACTTGCTTAATTGTTGTTACTACGACCGCATAAGACAATTTATGTTTTCCGCCTGTTTAAATGAAAAAAATGGTATAATTTGGTAGGAAATTAGTCGCTAAACTTGACAAATTATCTTTTTTTTTAGTAACTGAAAGTTAGAAACTTCAAAATTTATCATTCCAAGTTATTTAATTGTGTAGAAAATAATAGTAAAATATACTAATTTTTATGTATTTAATGTTTTTTCTTAATAGTAATCCACACTTAATTTGTTTTCCGATTGAATAAGTAAATCCTAATATAATTTCTTAATTTTCTTTCAATGGTTCAGAGTTTTCAATTAATATTCTGATTTTTTCATAATTTTAAATTGGAACCTCCACTCTCATTATTTTATTTTCTTTATTTTAAATAATAAGAAAATGAAAAAAATTTTATTTTGGTCCTTACATTTTAAATGACAGTTTCAAATTTATCTTAAAAATTATAATTTGGACTCCTAAACGACACGTGTAATTCAACCTTTTTTTCCCTCACTTTTTTTTCCTTCCAACGTACGGTTAACCATCTTCTGGTTTTTCCTCACAAGCAAACAAAGCTGAAGCAAATAATTATTGTCTCCTCTAATCTGGCCCAGAAATAGAAGAACACCGCAGCCTCAGCATCCTATCTCCAACTCCAATCCTCTCTCGCGTCAACATTAATAATGCTCTGCTCTTTCTCAAATGTCAATTTCATCTACTCTCTGTCGTCTTCTCTGCGTCAACAGTTCGTCTCCTCCTACTCCTCACGCGACGACTTCCGTGTCAGGTCCTCCGTGTTCTCACGTATGCTTTTCTATATATTACTATTTTAATTAGTACTATTGTTTATTCATTGTCTTCGTTTTTTATTTGCAATTCCATTTGATTATTATTATTTTCTTTTTGAGATATTTCAGAGTTAAAATGTCGTCCGATTCGCTTCTTCCTCTTCCGGAAAACCGCATCATTGTGAGTATCTTTCTTCTACAGTCACTGCTTTTTACTTTTCTGATCTTTAGTAGTGAATTCTATGTTTGTCTTGGCGTTTGGCAATGCGAGCAGCTTGGATGTGGAGGACTTGGTTTGGATTTTTTAGCGACTGTAGCTTCTTATCCTCAACCTGATGACAAGATCAGAAGCACTAGCTTGAAGGTTCCTTTTCTAAGTCTCTCTTCATTTATGTTGTAATTTGATTGCAAATGTGTGGTTTTAAGAGCTTAGAGTGTCTTCAGGTGCAAGGAGGTGGAAATTCTGGGAATGCTATGACCTGTGCTGCTCGTTTGGGTTTGAAAGCTAGGATCATTTCTAAGGTTCTTCTTCTTCTTCTTTTTTTTTTTTTTTTTTTTTTTTTTTTTGAGCTTTTCTGTGCTTGATTGATGATTGTTTAGATTTTTGCTTTTACTAATTTTGTGATTGTAAATATTTAATTAGATTGCCGATGATAGTCAAGGCAGGAGTATTATGGAGGAATTAGAGAATGATGGTGTAGATACTTCTTTCCTTGTGGTGAGCTTCAAAAGATTTGCACTATATATTATTTTATCGATGACAGGAGAACGAATTTGCCTCATACTTTCAGCAGTAATAGCATTATTGCAATTATCTAAAAGTTAAAACCAATCATACACTTTTAGGTGATTTCACTGTCTTGTTATAGAAAAATGGTAGTTATTTATCGGTAGATCAAAGCCATAGTTGATGCTTAAATGATTGCAAACTGCAGTTTCGTCTCTTTCCTTTTGACACATTGAATATTGCTTGTTATGGCTTTTTATTTTACATTCTGTTGAGTGCTGACTTGTTGAAGAAATTTCTGTTTTATTAAAGTGTATTGTCAATCTCTACAGGTATTTTTGTATGACGTATGGCTCTGATCTTCCATTATTTTATTATTGACTCATGCTGTTTTCTTTCTAGGTTTCTGAGGATGGTAATTCGCCATTTACTTATGTTATTGTTGACGAACAAACGTGAGGGCCCTTTCTCTTTCCTTCACTATTAGTGCACACTTTTTCTTGATGTTAATGAATTTTAAGTTGATAAGTCAGGCAAAAGAAATTATAACTTTGGCCTAATTATAGCCCAAGGCTTGATGTGATCATTAGGACTTTAAAGGGAAACAGGAAAAGCATTCACTGGCATTTTACTCTCTTTTGAGGTTTGAAGGCTTGTCGCTACCTGAATATTGATTCTAAGTATTCAATGAATAGAAATATTTAGTTCTATATTTTTTGTGCACACAGTAGGCACTGAAATATTTTACTGAAATATTGCTGTATATATTTTATAAAAAGGAAGGGGACACCTCTATAAGAAAGGGAATTTTTTTAAGTTTGAATCATGCATTACTTGACCAAGGGTATAATATTGAGGAGCAAACTGAGTGATGGAGATATCTTGTTTGTGCATTTTACCTTTTATTCTTAGATTATAATGATGCTTGTTGAGACTAGAAATAGTCCCAGATGTGACAAATTGCACTCCGGAGGTTTATTTGGTAATATTAAGACATCTTCTTCACTCTCGGCTACTTTTATTTTTTTTTTATTTTTTTAATCTCAATCGATAAGAAATTTTATTATGCATTGCAAGAATTTTCCTTTTCCTTTAATTCCCAGCAATATTATATCTTTTGCAGGCAATAATACTGGCTAAACAGAATAATATTCTTTACTTTAGGATGAATGGATAAAAGGTTAATTTTTGGAAGTTGTTTGGCAAAAACTGATTACTTTGTGATTTTTTCAGGAAAACTCGTACTTGTATTCATACAGCAGGTTATCCTCCAATGGTACCAGATGATCTGCATCCATCAACGTTATCATCTGCATTGGATGGAGTAAGACTTGCCTATTTTGATATAAGGTTACCAGAAACAGCTTTAGTTATTGCACGAGAGGTAATAATTATCATTTTCCTGTTACTTCGGTACTTTTTCATTTTGTAAATTTTTTTTCTGAAATTTTTACAGCCATTCTTCCATTGGGAGCCTGAATATAGGGGATGCAATCATCTTACTTGATTAGTTTGAAATACCTCATATTCAGTATCACGGAACAGTTTATTCCCTTACCTTTTTTCATTTTTTAACTTCTTAGAAACTGCATTGTGTTCAGCAATTTATTTCTCTTAAGATATATATATATAGGTATATTTTTTACTTTCATATTGAAGTACTCACTCCTAGGCCTTTCCTTTATAAAGCAACCTACAGTAAGCCTAAAGTTCAGATTTTCCTATTTTTTTGAATTATATGGTTAGCTCCCTCAGCACAATAATTGTTCTTATGGGAAATGCCTGTGGCAGTTTGGAAATGAGTAACTTTCCACCCTTCCGTATGTTTTGATTTTTATTGCCTGTTTTGACTCTGTGGGAGAAACAATTTTACCATAAACGAACAGAAAATATCCACAGGTCAGTTGATTCTTCCAATGCAGGCAACTCGCAGGAATATACCAATTTTGATTGATTCAGAAAGGAAAAGGGAGGGGTTGGATGATTTTCTGAATTTGGCTAGTTATGTTGTTTGTTCTGCAAAATTTCCGCAGGCAAGTTGATTTTTATTATTTTCCTGTCCTGCAGCTAAAGTTTTCACTTTTCAATCAGAAACATGGATGAGTTTGATCTATATATATATATTTTTTTAACAAAAGAAGAGTTTCATCTGTATATTTATATACTTATTGCCAAAGCTAGTTATTGTTCAATACTTATGACATGATCTGTGGATGGTTGTTTGACGACTATTTGACTTAGTATGCCTGGACCTTTCTATTACTCCTCTCATCTTTTAAAATTTTTCAATTTTAATGGAAGTTGTGAATGTAGCAAATTCATACGACACCTCTGTTTGATGTATGTTTCACCGCTACTAGAGATTGAGCATGGTCCTTCATTATAAATTCTCACCTTTTCATTTTACATTACTCCTTTTTTTTTCCTTAACTTAGAGGTTTAAATGGGAGACTTTAGGAACTTCAAAGTGACCTCCACGTATAATACGTGTCTGCTTGCTGCTATAGAATACCAACTTCTGAGATAATCTTTAGTGAATGTATGAATTGCTGATTTATAGGCATTGACAGAGGCACCATCCGTTCCAAGTGCACTGCTTTCTATGCTTTTGAAATTACCAAACATCAGATTTGTGATAGTGACCTTGGGTGAAAATGGATGCATAATGCTTGAAAGAAGTACTGATGGTGAGTGAACACTCTCTAGTGCCAAAGAGGATCATATGCCTTAATCCAATAGTCACTTTGAAATCAGATGTTCGATTTTTCTTCATGAACTAAAAGTTTTATATTGTTCTGGTAGAGGCTCCTGCATCAGAGGAATTGGATGTAGATGATTTATTTGTATCATTGAACCAGAGGAAGGATGATACAATTTCCACCCCATCATGTTTCTCATCGGTAATTTACTTCTTAATTAACATAAATTGACTTTTATGTTTCTTCTTCCATCTATGGAAGCCATCTTAATTGATGCACAGTGGAAACTATCTTTAGAAGTTTTAGCATAAGTAAAAGGGAAGTCTACATTGACCTTAGTTTTGTTGAAATGCTTCCAACCCCACCATCTCTGCCTGCACCTGTTGATCCACCATGATATTGCTATACTGCTTTTGTGTTAAAATGAAAATGAGCTTGCAATTGCACCAGATGGCCATAATAGAAAGTCAATTTATTGATTGAAGGATCAACATGTGATGGGAGGAAAAAGACTTGTATTTATGCTTTGTGTTACAATGAATGATGAATGGTTGACTTCTTTTATTGATCATTCTGGAACATACGTAACACTGGAATATTTTCTTTTACATAAATATAGTACCTTTTTATTCGAGGCTGTGTTGTGCTAGGTTATTCGCATTAATGGATTTTACTCTCAATCCTATGCTGTTGGAGAGCCTTAAATGAAAGATGAACTAAGATATTTCATTCTTGACTAAGCACAGACATTTATGTTTAATAAAATTATCGGCATATTTTTCATTCAAGCAGCTGAAGAATTATCTCATCATAGACTTATTTTTCTGATAAACTTAGACATGGTTAACGTTGTGCATAGTGTTTTTTGCATTTGATTGAAACTGTTATGATCATGCATCTTCTCATTTCAGTCAGTGACAACGCTAAAAGCAAACGGTATTGGAACTATGAAAGGGAGAATGTTTGTAGGAACGGCAGAGAAAATACCTCCATCAGAACTTGTTGATACCACTGGTGCTGGAGATGCATTTATTGGGGCTGTTCTTTATGGTATGCTTTATTATTGCGTGAAGAGGCATGAGCATGTGTAGTTCTGAGTGTGATCTATATATATGTGCGTTCCCTTGCATGTCATTACAAATGTGTCCCTACTCGTGTGTTGCTGATGTTGATCTGCAAATAGAGAACCATTTTGCAATGCCAGGGCTAAATGCCAAACACTGGTCAAATTACACGAGTTCATATTAGATTCTAGATGACGAAAAAAAAAAGTTTTCAGATAGCGATAACTGATTCTGGAAGGATCTGTAAAAATCGATGACGAGATTGTTTCAGTGACCTATCCTAGATAGCCTTTTTAGAAAGTCAAACGTATGGAGAAGGAAAATTACGGTGGAGCTTAGCTCTTGGAAATTGACAAAACATTCATTTAACTGTATCTCTACTTTGTCAAAGTTAATGAATGGTCCTTTATCCTTAATTTAATTCTGTTAAATAAGCTGGTTATTTTTAGGACATGTTAACAAATGTGAGTCATATTTCAGTTAAACCGATAAGTTCTCCATCTTCTGCTTTTGTCTCAGATCTTACCGTGATATATATTAGTATTAATTAATTTGTTTTCAGAAGTCTTGAAAATTATGTCTGCTTTCCAAGATCCCTTTCAATGAATGCATCTTATAGTATATGATACAATTCAGATTAATGTGGGCATTTAGAACTCATCTTCCCTAAATGGTTTTCTTGTAGCAATCTGTGCTGACATGCCACCAGAGAGAATGTTGCCATTTGCTGCGCAAGTGGTAAGCACATTTCTAAATGGAGGCAGATAATGCTCTCCACAAACATTGTCTTTTCAGTGGAACTGACAAGAATCTTGTACATATATATTTTAAAATTACATGTTTGAATTTGCAGGCAGCTGCTGGCTGTAGGGCATTGGGAGCTCGAACTGGTCTTCCACACCGCTCGCATCCGAGCTTGGCACCCTTCTTACAAAAGAGTTGTATAAATGCATAATGAAATTTTTAAGCAGATGTAGGGAGGATATTTTTATCAAAATTATCATTGTTTGTATATGCTAAAAAATATCATGATGATTAAACTTACCAAGAAAAGATTTGGTCAATAAAAAGTAATAAATCAAGGATTTAAATCAAAGTAATAAAAAGTTTAAATCACAATTTCACACAAAGATGAAAACTGGGGATCAACTCGGGTCATGCAATGTTTCTGAATAAGTAAATTAGAACCTACAGACTACAGTCATAAAGAGCCACTTAACATCCCTAAACGCATGATAAAGTGATAACATAATTAAGCAATTTCACAAACATAATCAGGACATTACTAAACCAACCCTAAACCCCTTAAACTATGTTCATCCCTAAACATAAAACCCCTACAACAAGCTATCAGCTTTTGCTGGCAATCTTCTAAAGAAATTCAAAGCCTTGCAAGGCAACTTGTTCCTGAACCTTGGTGGTCTGAGCATGTAAAGTCCCCATAAAGCCACCACAACCTTACTTGGCACAGCATAGAATCCCACAGCAGCAAACAAACACATCACCACAAACAAGAATGTAGCTCTTGGGTCTCTCCAACTCAACAATGCTTGAAATCTTTCACCTTGTGTAGCCATATCTCCTACTACTGTCTGAATTCTCCCTGCCACACTCCTTAGCCTATCATACCTCATTCTCACTATCTCAGCGCTTCGACTCGTCGGAAATGAATCAAATTCCTCATCGAGTTCATCAGCATAAACACTCTCAGCATGAGAAAGTCTAGTATCCATATGGGGTGGATGCCGAGGGCGTGATCGGTACCTCCATAGCCCTAAAAATGCCATGTAAAGCAATATTGAAGGGATAATAAGCTCAGGCATTGCTAACATGAAGAGAAACATTAGTAGAAACAATGTTGAATAAACCGGTTTATGCCAATTGCTAATTGCCTCAATCGCTTTGCCTACAGCCACAACACCAGATAGAACATTTACAAGTCTAGCAAAATTTGCTTTGCTTCTTCTCATGCTCCACATGTGAGAATCATGATCAAGCATATACTCCACCACTTCTCGCCCTAGCGGCGGCTCTGCCCGGCTAAGCCTTGATGCCACCACATTCATTGCTTGATACCTTAAGGCCTCCAATTGATTCACACTCAATGGTTGAACGTAATGCATTTTTGGTAACAAAGGCAATGAGTACATTTGCAACATATTAGCCATATTAGCACAAGAAAACCTTACAGCCAAATGAAGCTCTCCTGTTTTCTTAACTCCTGTGGGATGCAGCATAAGGAGAGGATAAGAGTGAGTATAAACTCTGTCCGATTCAAGAGTTGATAACCGAATTCTAACTTTCCCGATCCTTGAATCGCGAGCATTGTTCACGCCATTTTTCTCAACTCGGCTGTTATCGAACACCCCAATACTGATAACAGTGGAAGGATCAAACACTTCCCAAGTGTATTGCTCATTCCATTTGGGTGATAGGCTATCTACTACGGTTCGAGTTCTCACCCATTTTGAACCATACTTAGCTACACAATAAGCATCTGTAGATTCTCTTTTCCCTTCTTTGAGTTTTGTGGGCAGAAGTCCTGATGCACCCAGAATTCCCATTTCAAGCACACCAATGTGAGGCTTCCATAACTGTTTCGCCGTTGGTCTAACATCACTGCTGTACATGGTGGCTTCATCAAGAACATGGTAACCCCCATCAAGAGATATTCTAAGGTGAATCTTAGACCCAAATCTTGTCATAATTTTTGACTCAATTGCATTGCCAAGATGACTATCAAGATTAAACCATCTCGAAACCACCTGCTTGTCATCGATTCGCCTTTCAACAGCAGTCAATGGAAGCAAAATTCTTCCGACGGTCTCCTCTCTCCCAGGTCCAATCCGGTCCTCCACAGAAATCACCAAATAATCCTCAAATGGCTCTGCAACTACAAATAACAAATCTTCATTCCAGTAAGGACTGGAGAAGCTCCTATTAGGATTATGCGCTGCAATTTTAGTCCTCAAGACTTGGTTCCCTACAATAACTTTGGCGAAAAGTTCAGGAAATTTAGCCATTACAGACCCTTTATCTCCAGGAACAATATCTTGCGCTTCAATAACAGAAAGCCTCAAATACCACAACTTTGGTGATAAATAGACTTTAGATTTGATAGAACAAAGCCCATCAAAATGCACATTAGCTGCCTTTGAATGCCAAGCCTCTGCAAAAGCTTCATCAGCTTGAGTACCAAACCAAATCGATACCATAACTTCACCACCTTTAGATTTATCTCCTTTTTTATCTTCCATTCGACACCATTGGGGTGCTAACTGACTGTCTGGAGGCATTCTTCTTGGAACTTCATTTAAATCAAACCAAACACGCCCCAAGAAATCATCTTTGTTCCCTTCTTTGACAAAAATCTCCACCATAGATGACTGTATGCAATCTTTTGAAAATGCAAAAACTTGGTCCCACTCCACATTGCTTGAGCCTACTCTTTTTGTAATCCCTCTATAATTCCCCAACTTCACCTCAGCAACTAGTTCAGCACCGCCTCCAAACAAGACAATATCCTTAGCCTTTACAACTCTAACGTAAAGATACTGCATTTGCTCAACCAGATCATAAGTGGCGCTGGACTTGTCTTTATTTAGTGGCCCTCCACCAAGATGTGGCCTGGTCTCCTTGAGAGAGAACTCATTTGACCCATTTGCATAAAACCCCACCAACCCCCCGCCGCCAACAAGAGTACCTCCTGCACCACCGGAGGAGGAGATAACAGAGCCAGGGCCAGCAGTGATAACAACAGGTTTAATCTCACCTTGATTTGGCTGTACAGGCTTTAAATTGTTATGATTTTGCTGTTGTGTTTGCTTCTTGTTGATGTTCTCCTGTGCTAGCTGCTGCTGCTGTTGCTGCACTATAACTTCACTCTGTTTCTGCTGCTGTTGCAACTTCTTGTTCTTCTTTGAGCCAGAACCAGTAGAAACAACCAGTCCATTATTACCAAAACCCGTTACTTGTTTGTTAGTCTCCTCTTTAGTAGAAACATAAAGTTTCAAACTTATCTCTCCTTTGATATGAGAAAAGAGACTTCTTTTATCAAGAGTATGCAACTGCACCATTTCTTCACCTTCTTTAGCAACACTTGAACCAAAGATTCTAACTTTACCCAGAAAGTTTCTACTGTTACTGGATCTTCTCTCGTTAAAGACATTAACATCTATAGTTCTGTAAGGAAGATCTGCAACATCTTTAATATTGAACACAAGCTTCTCATTCCAAATAGGATTCAAGTCTTTATACTTGACTTGAGTTCTCAATCTTTGATTCTCAAACTCTACTTCTACAAAAGGAGAAGAAGAGCCTTCTCCATCTTTAGGCATTAAGTTATGTGCAGCCACCACCTCCACAACCAGCTTCTCTTTGGCCATGGCTTCCATTGCCAAATGTGGCAAATTGAAAATGAAGAAGAAGCAAAAGAGAGAGAAAAGGTGACAGATAGTTTGTTTGGCTCAAGAGAAATTGAGTACTACTGAAGAGTGGATGAAGCAGAGGGCGTGCACTAAAGAAGCAGAGTATTCAGTATTGTTCCGTGCAAGTGACACTTTCTCGAGGGAGACGAGACAGCAGAGAAAACGCTAAAGAAGGTGTGGCGTGTAATACACGTACCAATGAAAAATTACTGAAAGCTTGTACAGAGTGGATATAGTGGGACCTACACGAACATTCTTAACGTTAGCCCTACCACCCGTCCTTTGGTTAATCGAGGGAGTCAACGGGAAACTGGTATTCGGGTCGGGTGTCAAAAGAAACCGAATTCATATGTTTAAACAATATGTAAAAATCCAAAATTTGGAAGCATTCCAAGGAAAGCAGAAGAAGATAGCAGATAAACAGAACAGAATCCAATATTTTATTTTAGCCAACAGAAAAAATCCAAAAAGAACAACTTCACTGTTGTTTTTGTCTCCTTATTTCAGAATGTTTTTGTGTTCTCTCTTCGCAGCCGGCGCGTGTATTACGAAACTTTCCTGCTTTGCCACTCCCTCTTATTTCTCTATCAATTGTAAGAGAAACAGCATCCATGGCGTTGGGGCTGTTCTACTTTATTTATTTTTTGGTTTGTTCATAGGTCTAGGCTTTGCTGTGTTCGAGAGTTATTTTTTGGTTTATAGAATTTCCAAACATGCAAGGAAAGGCCCAATTTCTGTATGTGCGTCCTGCATGTAGGAAAAAGTTGTTTCAAATTGCAGAATTTTCGTGGGGTTGCTGCCCACCCATACCAATATTCTGAGTTTGAGGGAAGTGACACTCCAAAATAGAGGTGGCCACGGCCGGGCCGAGCCACGGTTCAAGAGGGGTGGAATCGGAACCGAACCGAATTATCGGGCCAGTGAACCAGCTGTTCGCGGTTAACTGCCGGTTCGGTAGCGGGTCGGTTAACCGGCGGTTTGAAGAGGCGGAACCGGCGATTTGGGAAGGCGGTTCAAGTCCGGTTCGCGGTTCCCCACGGTTCCGGTTCTAAAATTTCTTGAACCTAAACCGGCCCGTGGACCGGCCGGTTTAAATTACGGTTCTGGTGGTTACGATTTTTCGACGGACCGGACCGAACCGGCCATGGCCACATCTACCCCAAAATCATTGGGGTCTTTGCAAATATGGGCCCCGAATGATTTTGGGTCCTTAGTTAAGCTATTGTTTCGTGAAGGTTTTATGATGGGCTGTGGCCTCTCTTCCTTTCTGAAATTGTCCATCTTATTTGTTAATTGTAACTAAATACTCATAATTTAAGCACAATTATTTATTTCTATAATACTTTTTTGTATATTTATGTTTAATTTTTTTAAAAGTTAATGTATATTTTTATAGAAACCATTTCTGTGTATCATATAATTTTTCATTATTTCAGGATCAAACTCTTTTATATATTATCTCCATTTTGTATTTTTCATTGTTTTTAAAACAAAATTAAATATTTATAATTTAAATTAAACATAGATTAATTATCAAAATCTTACCTTTGAAACAACGTTAATTAATATTAATTATAAGATACACTTTTACTAAACCCATATGTATGCTTTGAATGAAAGGTAAAAACTTAACAATAACATTAATCTTAAATTAGCAACAAAACAAAACATAATAATATGATTGTAATAACGAATTTAGATGTGACCTAATTAATTGATTCCTTAATTTCTTCTAAACCTACTTAACAAATTTTAAGAATTGGTCCCATTCTATAATCAAACTTTTATATTACACTTCCTTTTTTTAGCATGTGACCCTTCTATTCTATACTGCTAGTTGACTCCGTCTGTTAAGGCGGTGATGCTTAAACTTTAGCTTCCTTTCTTTCTTAGTCCTTACCAACGCAATCCACCTCAACAAAAAGTCTAACCGTCATCTAACGGCACCGAACATACACCTCTCTCACATCGCACGTCGTTAGTAATTACCGTACGCGTTTCTTTTTTTTGTTTATTTTGAGCGCCACTCTCGCTATGTTCACGCTCTGATGTTATTGGTTGTTGGAAGATAGAGTAAGTAGCGCCGCTATCTATGGGCGCGTGGATTTTGCTCTATTAAGTTGTTTGATACGTCGCGGTTAGTGATTGGGTTATTTCCCGCATTAGTGTGAAATTTACTGCGTAAAATGATTCTCTGCTTCTTTAGATTTTATTGAAGGGTTAAATAAGGAATTTTGGTTAATAGAAATAATATACGTGTTGACGTGAAAGCCCACGTATCTGAAGAATAATTACAACGGTGGGTGCTTCTTATAATGGCACATCGACGTCCAAGATTTAATATTTAGTAAATTTAGTAGATAGATGCTAGGACTTGGACACGTACATAAATTGCAAAAATTGCCCTTATAAAAAAACGAGGTGGGATGAGTATGTTTTAGGTATGATTTGGTTTATGAAATCCAAAGATGTCACATTAGAAATAGTGATGATGGATGTAGGTACCAACACGTAGTCCCCACTACCATATTCAAATTACAATTAAATATCATAAGGTCCCTCTAAATGGCTTTTTGAATTTTGATAGTTTACCAAATAAAGACATTGATTCCATGAAGTTGTCATACCCACATACCCTACTTCATCAACGTTCAAAACCACAATAAAATGGAGATAACGAGAGTTAATTATCACAATTCGTTCGTTAGTTGGACGATTTATGTGATAAATCATTGTAAAGTGGTATGCAAATTACGATAATCTTTTCACGTGTTCCACCTTACCCATCAAAACTAAAATCGTATTTAAAAGTCTAAATCAATTCTAAATTATGTTTAATTTGGATCTAAAAAGAAAAAATGAGAGAAATTTATTTATTTTTCCTTTAAAGTCTAATAAATTTCCAAAAAACTGCCATTTAGATTCTTCTGAGATTCGGACAGTCCAAGTCTGTCCGTCCGAATGGACTCTAATCTGACCCATGTCTTAGCTGTCTTGGAAAGTCGTAATTTCAGCCGATAAAGAAGGGCAGCATCGTAATTCAATCCTCCTCAACAAAACGCTTTTATCTTAGTTACTAATTTTAATTAATTAAAGTTAATTACAACAACAATAGGCAAATAAAATTTACTCCCTTGATTAATTAATAATAATAATCACAATATTATTCTTGACCCAAATCCGAATCTGGTGGGAGGGAAGAAAAGAACACACACGTTAAAGGAAAAACAGAAGAAAATCGAAGAAAACAAAATACAACCAAAACCAAGGAAAGAGAAACAGAGAGAAATAGAGAGGCTTATACTCTTCATCAAATAAATTTTGCTTTGTGTGAAGGGTTTAAGCTTCTCAATTAGTAATTTTTTGTAGATTTATTTGTTTATTATTTTTGTTTCATTACTGTAATATCGATTTTAGCTATACCCAGAAGGGAAAGATAAGTTCTTTTCCTTTTTTTCTTTTGATTTTGGCATTTGAACGGTTTCTTGTTGAAGACTGCTGTTGAAGTAGGTCGAGCTGCAATCCAAGTTTCTGATCTGATCAAATCTCAGTGGAAATGGTATTTTCTTGCTTAATGTTTCTAGTTTTTATCAGTATTTAATATGATTGTTGGGAAGCTTAAGTTCTTGTTTGCTTAAATTCGATTTTGGATTTTTATTTTGTTTACTCATGTTTTGTTATTTTGACGGGTGGTGGTTCTTTACTCCATTGGTTGACTGATCCCTGCTTTATTCGGAGCTAACGTGTATGCAAAGCCGCATTGCCATTTTGCTCCCTTTCTATTGCTTTGATGTTTGTGACTGTGATCTGATGAATATTTGCCCATCTACGGTGTTTTATCCATTTCCCATTTAGTTTGACAAGAAGTACAGGAAATGAGATGTTTTGTTATTTTAAGAACAAAATGTTAGTTATAGAACAATGAAATGAAAATGTTTGGCCCTGATGTTCTTTTTTTATGGATGTATTTCAGCATTTTTGAATTTTTCGTTTGCTGATGATAGTCTTGATTCTGATTAATAATGGTGAAATTGATACCTAATTCATCAGTAGTCAGTTATTCATGTTTAATTATGCTTTGTTGAATGGCATAAAAGACTTACATTGCTACCAAGGGTCTTCTCTTTAAGGTTTCAAGGCTAAAGACTAGCAAAACACAAAGCTAAATTATCTAATTTCAGTATGGTCAATGCTTTAACTCATTTCAAACCTTAAATTAGCATTTATTATTTTAAAGAATGTGAAAGAAAATTTATAATTCTTACTGCATTCTCACTCTCTAGCATCCCTCTTTATTTCCCCCTCAAATGTGGTACATCACATGCTAGTGAAATTTATCATTATTATTTCTTCCGAGTGTAATTGGTGCCGTGTTAATAATTTGAGAATTTTTGTGCATGATTTTTTAAGTGTTGCCAAACTTGATATGCACATTTCACATTATTTATACAATTGACACAAATAAAAAAATAGACCCTAATCGAACCCCATTGCCAAAATTTGGATGTCTTTAGTCACTAGCATTGCAATTTTTTATCTGCATTAGCTTTGGTAACTCGAGCCAACCAAATTGCGAGTCCTTGTAATCCAATCAACTGATAAAGGATTTAACTCTTTGCAGATCTAAAAGACCACTTGAATAATGTCACAGTATTCATTTACACCCTCCAATTTCACAAATCTTCATGATCATACTTGCAAAATTGCAACTATTACTGCCTTTTTTGAGTTTCAGCAAAACTTATAAAGCTGTTTCAGTTTAAATGACCAGTATGACTGATTGAGTTCAGATTTACTGAGCAGAAGGCATGTAATGTTGGTCTATGATTGTGCTAATTATTTGTTTTTCTAATTCCGTGTTTTAGCATGGCTGTTAAGCTTCTATTCATTGGTAAAGAATATATCATCATTTTATTTGCATTGATTTGCATTCGCAGATGTTTCTGGTAGGTAAATTTTAGTGCTGTCTTGTGACAAGTCTTTCTAAAAATGAACTATCCTTGTAACCTAATCCTTTGAACTGAATTTTGCCTTAAGTTGCATTTTAAGTTGCTATCTGGGGCGTGAAATAGTATCTAGTGCCACCCATTTTAGAAATGAAATAAAGGGTTTTGAGTTTTCTTCATTCGGTGATTTGGGTGAACATTTGTTGAAAGATCTCGAGCTTTTAAATCCTATCGTACTCCCTAATTCATTTCTAGTTTGTGCCCCTTGAATTTGGATTTCTACAATCCCATGCCTAACATTCTGTATTGGTGTATTGTTGTTCTACGTTGTGTATTTCACACCATAACTATCTTTTTTTTTCTCAATCTCTCTTCAATTGGCGCTGCATACACCATTCAAAAGAATGTGTGATGTTACCTGGCATCCTCTAACACATTTGTCAAGTGATCAACAGTGTTTTCCTGTGCAGGATGCAATGTAAAGTACATTGTATAGATTCACATGCTGATCCATGTTGTAAATCTACTGAATAAAATATTCTTGTGATTTACAGTATTAAGTACCTGGTGCATAAGTGCATGGAGTGGTGATACCTCGAACATATTTTATCTATTATTTATTTTGGGTTTGTTTTAGTATATTTTTTGGATTTCTCAGCTCTTCTTTAAGACTGTAAAACATACAGATATCTTGCTTTCCATTTCATAACTAAAGTAGATTGAAAGTAATAGCTTGCAGCTCAAAATGATACTTGAATCTTATAGATGCAGTAATAATGGTACAAGTGCATCAAATCAGTAAATTCTCTCTACGTTCTTCGTTATGCAGGCTGCTGCTGTCAGTTTTGTAGTTGGATCTCTTGTTTGGCTGGAAGATCCTGATGAAGCTTGGGTTGATGGTGAAGTTGTGGAGATTAATGGTGAAAATATTAAGGTTCTTTGCACATCAGGAAAAACGGTAGGTACCTTTACTTATATTTGAGATTTGAGAATTCCAATTTCTTAAATATATATTGTCTTAACTAATTATATATGTCAACTGCTGAAAGGACAATCCAATATTTCATCTTGTTATCATGTTTTGTTGCTTGTTTATTACTGATGAACATCTGGTCTGATGCTAATATTTTGCCCCTCAATTTGTGAAATTGTAGGTTGTTGTTAAAGCTTCTGATGTCTATCACAAAGATGCTGAAGCCCCACCTTGTGGAGTTGATGATATGACAAAACTGGCTTATTTGCATGAACCCGGAGTCTTGCAGAATTTAAGATCAAGATATGATATGAATGAAATTTATGTGAGTATTTGTGAGCAATATAATTTTTTCATTCTTATGCTACTTGTTTGTAGGAGGGATGTAAGGTAGTTGGATTCCATATGTATGCTTTTATTGTTTCTATATGGTGTACCATGTAATAAGCATTGATGGACTCTAGATACCATTCTTTTACTCCTTTCTTCTACACTTCTTTGTCTATCTGGCTCATATGCTAAACTTGTGCCTACAGACGTACACAGGGGGCATATTGATAGCTGTTAATCCTTTCAGAAAGTTACCACATCTGTATGATACTCATATGATGGCACAATATAAAGGGGCAGGCTTTGGGGAGCTGAGTCCCCATCCCTTCGCAGTTGCAGATGCTGCATACAGGTATGTTGTTTGTGGGAATTGACTCCTTTTCTCTTCCTTCATTTTTTCTCTTTTTACTTATTTGATAAAAGAAAATGATCTTTACATGTGGATACAGGCTAATGATTAATGAAGGAATAAGTCAGTCAATTTTAGTTAGTGGTGAAAGTGGGGCTGGTAAAACAGAAAGCACAAAATTGCTTATGCGCTATCTTGCTTATATGGGCGGGAGAGCTGCAGCGGAGGGGAGGACTGTTGAGCAGCAAGTCCTGGAGGTGACCTAGTCTCTATATTCTGTGACTAGTAAAAATAGTATAAGTGTGATTTATTGTATGATTGACAGCATGTTGCATTTCTATTGTTTCATCATTTTGCAGTCGAATCCTGTTTTAGAAGCATTTGGTAATGCAAAGACTGTTAGAAACAATAACTCAAGGTGGGAAGATCTGTAATGAAACTTTCTTTTTGTAGTTGGGAATGCCATCATGTGTTTAATTGGGATGTATACTCATTTGCATGCCATGAATGCTGCAGTCGTTTTGGTAAGTTCGTGGAGATTCAATTTGATCAGAAGGGAAGGATTTCAGGAGCTGCCGTCAGGACCTATTTGCTAGAAAGATCACGAGTGTGTCAGGTCTCTGATCCTGAGAGGAATTACCACTGCTTTTACATGCTTTGTGCTGCGCCACCTGAGGTAATTGGTTTTACTTTGTCGCCTACCTCATAGTGAAAATCTTGTTTGCCGTAACCCGCAGCAGTTAACACGAGTAGGTGATTCATTTTAGCAACACCTTTTGGCACCATGAATGCATGCCAAAGTGATTAAGTGAAGTGACTGTTTTGAAGGTTAACATAGTTCTACATTGTTCATTTTTTCACTTCTGGACTCATCTTGTTGTTTCTTTCCTATGCATCAGGATCTTCAGAAATACAAATTGGGAAATCCAAGAACATTCCATTATTTGAATCAATCAAATTGCTTTGAATTAGAAGGTATTGATGATGCAAAGGAATACATTGCAACAAGGCGAGCGATGGAAATTGTTGGAATAAGTTCTGATGAGCAGGTATTCTATAAGTACCCTATCCTAATTGAAAAATTGCATCCAGTCAGTTGCTAAAATCTCATCAAGTACTATTTTTTTCCCTCTGTTAATTTTTTCAGGATGGCATATTTCGAGTTGTGGCTGCAATCCTCCATCTTGGAAATATTGAATTCACAAAAGGGAAGGAAATGGACTCATCGATGCCTAAAGATGAAAAATCTTGGTTTCATCTAAGAACTGCTGCTGAACTTTTCATGTAGATGTCAATTCCATTTGCTCATCCATCTACTTTTTGATATTCTATTCTTAAAATATGCACACTCCATATTCTTTTAGAAAGGAAGGAAATCAAGTTTCTTAAATGTGAATATTGTTTAGGTGTGACGTGAAGGCACTAGAAGATTCTCTATGCAAACGTGTAATTGTAACTCGTGATGAAACAATTACAAAATGGCTAGACCCAGAATCTGCTGCTCTTAGCAGAGATGCATTGGCCAAAATTGTTTACTCAAGGTTGTTTGATTGGTAAGTTTCACTTTCATAATATGATGAAAGTTGCTGTGTTTGCTGGTCGCATATGAGTTAGATTTGCAATCATGAATGTTTTTACAAAGCATTGTTTGTTAATTGTCTCTTAAAATTTTCCATCTTTCTTCAGGCTAGTGGATAAGATTAACAATTCAATTGGTCAAGACCCTGATTCAAAGTTCTTAATTGGCGTGCTGGATATTTATGGATTTGAGAGTTTCAAGACTAACAGGTGCTTAACTGGTATGCCTTTTATTTACATTATTGAGAAGAATTGGTTCTGTAAGAGAACTAATTTTTCCATTCAAGTGTCTCCTGTGTGGCATCATGTCTTGAGGCCACAGAAGTGCTATTTAATGTGAGGTCGGATGCTGAGAATGAAAGAAGATTAGATATATTTATTCTGAGACTATTCATGTTGATTGAACACGAGATTTCTGGTTATTCAGCTTACTGCTTATGATCATGCAGCTTGTGTTTCCCTGATGTGTCAGAATCGGAGAGGTTTGTTTTCATAGTGCAGATATCGACGAGCGAGCAGCTGTCACCTGGTTAATCTTGTTGTAATTTAGGTGTCAATAACTTAATTTGCTGCCTAACATTTAAGGATTTAAGGATTTGTGCACTGTACAGTAGTTATTAATTGCTTGCTTAGAATGCACAATGGAGGGACTCAATTTAATGGAATTAGTTGCAGTGTTAGAATCTGGTTGCAGCTTGTTTCATTTTTTCATCTGATTCTTGATTTTATGTTAATTCTTGCAGTTTTGAGCAGTTCTGCATCAACTTGACTAATGAAAAACTTCAGCAACATTTTAATCAGGTGCATTTGGAGAGCCAATGATAGTCTGTTTAGATTCTTTGTGTCCTCTCTTGTCTGCATATGATATGATTCATAAATATGTCTTGGCAGCATGTCTTCAAAATGGAGCAAGAGGAATACACAAAAGAAGAAATTGATTGGAGCTACATTGAATTTGTTGATAATCAAGATATACTGGATCTTATTGAAAAGGTTTGCTTTTATACTACCTTATTGATGATTTTTACTGTTTATTGGATTTGATCTGCTGTAAATTAACATATAAAGCATGAGCCAGATATGGAACTGTGCTCTAACTAATTGGTGACATTTATTTGAATCTGCTGTCAGATAGTTTATCGTGTTTCCATTTGTGACTGAACTATGTCTTTGTACTGTATAAGCTAATACTCAAATGCTTACGATTGAGGGTTGTCAGGATCTGGATGTAACTAATAGAGATTTCTATCAGTTTTAATTTTATCCCTTCCAATCATTGTATTTATTTATGTGATTTATGTTTGGTTTTTTACTTCTTTTAAAAAAAATTTGCATCTTGTTGACTTTCAGAAACCTGGTGGCATAATTGCTCTGCTGGATGAGGCATGGTAAGCATTATGGCAATGCTGCTGTTCACATTTAAAATTAGTTGAGTTGGTACTTGGTACAACTTCCCACAATTCTTGTTGACTGTTCTGCATGGTAACACAGCTATTACTTGTTTTTCTAGTATGTTTCCAAGATCAACACATGAAACTTTTGCTCAAAAGTTATACCAGACATTTAAAAATCATAAACGGTTTGCCAAGCCAAAATTAGCTCGAAGTGACTTCACAATTTGCCACTATGCCGGTGATGTAAGTGCATTTTTGTTCTAGTTCATCAATGGTGTTGTATCCAAATATTAATTTTTGGATTTTGAAATATATTAAGAGTTTGACTCATTAATCAGGTCACATATCAAACTGAACTGTTTTTGGACAAGAACAAAGATTATGTTGTTGCTGAACATCAGGCACTCTTAAGTGCTTCCAAATGTTCCTTTGTTTCGGGATTGTTTCCACAAGTGGCTGAAGAGACTTCCAAACAATCCAAGTTCTCTTCAATTGGTTCTCGGTTTAAGGTATGATGTATTGTCTCTTCACGTTTCCCTTAGGGTTTTTGTGCTTTGTCTAATGCTTATGGGTTGCTGTTTTCTGGTACATGCAGCAACAACTTCAAGCTTTGCTTGAAACTCTGAGTTCCACTGAGCCACATTACATTCGCTGTGTGAAGCCCAACAATCTCCTTAAGCCATCAATTTTTGAGAATAAAAATGTCCTTCAACAATTACGATGTGGGGTAAGAATTTGTTAATGTTCAATATTCTGAGTCTTGAGTATGGTTGAAGTGGGAAATGCCTGAATATGCTACTCTAAATATATCTCATGTGTCATTCCAGGGGGTAATGGAAGCCATTAGGATTAGTTGTGCAGGATACCCTACTCGAAAAACGTTTGATGAATTTGTAGACAGATTCGGATTACTTGCACCTGAAGTGTTGGATGGAAGGTATTTGACTCTTTCTCATATATGCTTGATTTATTGCTGAGCAATGAAGATTCTGATGCTTTTATAATGCATCTTTTTGTTAGTTCTGATGAAGTTGCCGCTTGCAAGAGACTTCTGGAAAAAGTAGAACTTAAAGGCTATCAGGTAAATATCTCAGACACAGATTCTCTCATAAGAGCGGAATTCTTTCACTTAGAATATGATTTCTATGGATTTATTCTGAATGTAACAATTGTTCTATGTAGAAGGATGTATTATTTCTTATTCTGCTCAGGCATGATTTCTTTGTTGTTTCACAATAGTGCTTTGGAAGTTTATCAATGTTGGTTTTGTTGTCAAGTTGATATTGAGACCTAACTTGATGAATGACTCACATTTTCTTAAAGTTATGCTATTTGGAGTTAATGGATCGTACCATGAGATTCACCTCTATTTTTGGGGAAGGCCTTTTCGTTTGTTTAATACTATTTCCGTTTGGTTTTACAGATTGGTAAAACAAAGGTGTTCCTTAGGGCTGGTCAAATGGCAGAGCTGGATGCTCGCAGGAGTGAGGTGTTAGGAAGATCAGCAAGCATTATTCAAAGGAAAGTGCGGTCTTATTTGTCTCGCAGAACGTTTATCATGCTCCGTCGATCTGCAATACAGATTCAATCAGCATGCAGAGGTACTTTATCGCTTGGTCTTTTCAATTAGCTGGTATCTCTGTTTGCATAGGTTAATTCTGTATGTGCTCTATGCAGGACAACTTGCTCGACACGTTTACGAGAACTTGCGGAGAGAGTCTGCTTCTCTGAGGATCCAAACGTATTTGCGTATGCATTTTGCAAGGAAAGCTTATACAGAATTGTCTTGCTCCGCTATATCTATCCAGACGGGTATGCGTGGTATGGCTGCTAGGGATGAATTACGCTTCAGAAGGCAGACTAAAGCAGCCATTATAATTCAGGTAAAAATAATTCCTTGTTCTGGAGTTTTCACTGCTGTTCATAATATATATATTATGCTACATATTGTTTGTATATATATCTTTTTGTTACAAGTTTTTGTGCATATTAAGGACTTATCAACAATTTCAATGCTTCACAGAGTCAATGTCGCAAATACTTGGCCCGGTTACATTATTTGGACTTGAAGAAAGCAGCAATTACAACACAATGTGCATGGAGAGGGAAAGTTGCTCGTAAAGAACTGCGTAAACTGAAGATGGTCAGCTTCCTTCTTTAATTTGTGATCTTATGCGGAAATTATTTGGGAAACAACATAGGGTGGAAAATTTCTCTACTTTCGTGTCTTCTCTTTTACATTGATAAATCTTTTGCTAAAATAAAGTGTAACCCATGCCTAATAAAGCCACTTCTATCACTTCCAAATGATAGTTATATGTATGGGTCACACTTTATTTTAGCAAAAAGCTTCTTTCTATATTGAAAATTTCCTAGGGGACTTAGATACATATAAAAATAAAATTTGCATCTAGGGTTATAATTTTGATTGAAAATTGGGTTTCAGCTATTTTGAGTTGTAAACAATGAGAAATTTAAAGTTTTTACAGCATTTGCCATCATGTTACTAAACCCTTCAACTTTTTTATTCTTTTCCCGAGTCCAATTAATCCTTTTTGAGCAGTTAAATTTTTTGTATTTGTTGTTTTTTGCATGTGGAATTTAGATTTTCTTTCTCTTTTCCCTCATTATTTTATTTACAGGCTGCAAGGGAAACTGGTGCTCTTCAAGCTGCCAAAAATAAATTGGAAAAGCAAGTTGAAGAATTAACATGGAGACTTCAGCTGGAGAAACGAATGAGGGTATGTACATATATAGAAAATTTTTATGTACTAATAATATAATATTTGTTTCTTCAAAACTTTTCAATGTTCTCTGACATGACGGATTTAATTTATTCATTTTCTTAAACCAGTTATTTTGTCTTTTCATAATGGTGGTATTTTTGAGTGGCGTTTGCCTTTTCTAAATTTGAAACATGTTTTCTTTGGACATTTAGGAAAGTAATAATTACTATAAATAGATAAGGAATACTTCTCTTGTCCTTGTTTGGACATGTAAGAGTAAGAAGCGGAATCTTTTCTTGATTCTTTCTTTTTTTTTTTTGTCAAATTTTGCACTTTGTCATTTCTAGGCTGATATCGAAGAAGCTAAAACGCAAGAAAATGCAAAACTACAGTCAGCGTTACAAGAAATGCAACTGCAGTTCAAAGAAACTAAGGAAATGCTCATAAAGGAACAGGAGGCTGCTAAAATGGTCAAAGAAATTGTCCCAGTTATACAGGAGGTTCCTGTTGTTGATAATGCAATGCTGGAGAAGCTTACTACAGAAAATGAGAAACTCAAGGTAGGAGGCTCATGTTTCAGGATCCATATACTATGTATTGATGGAAGAGATCTAAGAAATGTCAAAACTTTGGAGAAAGATGCCTTCGGATTTCTTTTTTTATTATTAATTCTGTCCTTGTGATACATTTCAGGCTTTGGTCAGTTCACTGGAACAGAAAGTTGATGAAACGGAGAAAAAGTTTGAAGAGACAAGCAGAATAAGCGAAGAGAGATTGAAGCAAGCTTTGGAGGCAGAGTCTAAAATAGTTGAACTGAAGACGGCTATGCACAGGTTGTTGTCATGTTTAATCTGCATAGAGAAATTGTGATGATTGTTATGTCATTTATGTGTGTGGATTTTGCCATAATCAACTTTTTGTTATCTTGTGGTTGTGTTGATGCCTTGAAGCTCATGTTACTTTTCTTTTTTGCGTCCAGATTGGAAGAAAAATTTTCTGACATAGAAACTGAGAACCATGTTCTTCGGCAGCAAGGTATCCAGACACCTGTTAAGAAGACATCAGATCGCCCTCCAATTCCCGCACCTAAGGTTTGATTTTTTCAGAAAAGATTGGATTATCTTTCTCATTTCTTCTCATGCTAACTTCCTTTTTAATTTTAGGGTGTGGAAAATGGCATTCCTGTGTCTGAAGAAAACATTGCCAATGTAATCGATTAATTTGATCATTTGCTTCTAGCAATTTTGGATGTTTTATTATTAATATTTCAAACTCAATTTTTTGCTTAATTATTGTTGGTCCATTTTCTTCTGCAGGAACCACAAACACCTGTGAAGGTGTTTGGCACAGAGTCAGATAGCAAATTTAGGAGGTCCCATATTGAACGACAACATGTATGTGCTAACACTATTTGTTTTTTATTTGTCCACAATTTGTTTTCCTTTTAAGGAAGATATGAGCTGTACAATTCTAACATTTGGATTTATGTTCTTGTAACAGGAAAATATTGATGCTCTTATTAATTGCGTTACAAATAACATTGGGTATAGTAATGGAAAACCTATTGCAGCATTTACCATATATAAATGTCTGCTACACTGGAAATCCTTTGAAGCTGAAAGGACAAGTGTGTTCGATCGTCTCATTCAAATGATTGGTTCTGCAATTGAGGTAATTGAATACTTAATTGTTATTGCTAGAAAAAGCTTTCTGGTGTAGTGATGCATTGCACAAGCGATGCCTATGACAACTCTGTTGTCGGTTACAGAATGAAGAGGATAATGAACATATGGCTTATTGGTTATCAAATACATCTACTTTATTGTTCTTGTTGCAACGGAGTCTAAAGGCTGCTGGTAGTACTAAGAAACCTTCATCTGCAACATCCTTGTTTGGGAGGATGACCATGGTATTAATTTTTGTTCAATTAATTCAGTCTTCTTCTATTATTGATTTTTGCTATGAGGTAATGACTTGTTTCTCTAATTGCATTCTTGACCAATTCTAGGGTTTCCGCTCTTCACCCTCCTCTTCCAACCTTGCTGCTGCACTAACAGTAGTGCGCCAAGTAGAGGCAAAATACCCAGCCTTGCTTTTCAAGCAACAGCTTGCAGCGTATGTAGAGAAAATTTATGGAATTATACGAGACAACTTGAAAAAGGAATTGTCATCTTTCCTTTCGCTATGCATCCAGGTATATAGCACTTAATTTATATATATATAGTTGAAATTGAATGCATTGTTTTGACCTACTGTGTTACTTTCAATGCTAATGATAGGCACCCAGAACATCTAAGGGAAGTGTACTCAGATCAGGGAGGTCCTTTGGTAAAGATTCTCCTGCAAACCATTGGCAGAGCATTATTGATAGTCTCAACACTCTCCTCAGCACTTTGAAGCAAAATTTTGTATGAACCGTAGTCTTTACTCTTTTCAATCATCTTTTAATGTGCAGAATTTCTCACTATTGTTTATATTTCAGGTTCCACCTGTTCTTATCCAGAAGATCTACACCCAAACTTTTTCATACATCAATGTACAGCTATTCAACAGGTAATTAGTCGCCCGGCTCTTGTGGTGTTATCATGTTGTGCCAAAAGGTTTTACTTATAACAGGATTCTGTGATGTTCAGTCTTCTTTTGCGCCGCGAGTGTTGTACATTTAGCAATGGTGAATACGTGAAATCTGGATTAGCTGAGCTAGAGCTATGGTGTTGCCAAGCTAAAGAAGAGGTAAATTTTATTAGCTTTCTTTGTCAATATCATATTGGTTACCTTTATTTTTACACTTACTATTTCATGATAATATGTTGCAATTTGCTTTCAATTGATTCCTTAGCGATGGCATAAAATTCCATCATTCTCATTCCTTCTCCTTCTTTAATTGCAGTATGCTGGCTGTTCTTGGGACGAACTAAAGCACATAAGACAGGCTGTTGGATTTTTGGTAAGCCACTTTCCACTTTCATTTTAGTCCTAACACAACTGTTATCTGGTTATATGTTGCTTACTTTATTTTCTTGTCTTGATCCTCAGGTCATACACCAAAAGTATAGAATATCCTATGATGAAATCACTAATGATTTGTGTCCTGTAAGTCTCTCTCTCTCTTCCTCTTATTTTATGTGCGTATTATGTTTTTCTCTGTACCGTCAGTTGAAATGGTTGCCAAAAATGGGTAACCAATCATTCCTTTGAGAGGTGACGGGTTATGTTTGGTCTTGGTGTCCGCTCCAGACATTAATATTAATATCAGGGATTTGCCCACATTTTTTCTTAATGCCCCGGAAAACTTTGTTTCTCACTATGGTTATTTGTTTTTTCAGATCCTTAGCGTGCAGCAGTTGTACAGAATTTGTACTCTGTACTGGGATGATAACTATAACACACGAAGTGTGGCTCCTTCTGTAAGTTTATAGATAGTTTCTGCGGTCACTGTTCTTTTTTCTGAACCTGCTTCCTTATCAAAAGCATATTTGAATACTCTGTAACTTCACCTTTAATCGTTCTTCAGGTGATTGCCAGCATGAGGATACTTATGACCGAAGACTCCAACGATGCAGGCAGCAGTTCCTTTTTGTTGGATGACAATTCTGGGTGAGCATTTCATCTGTCCTCTTATGTTCTCATCTATCTGCAAATTGAATGATGCTGGTTTTCTTCTATTCCCTATCAGCACCAGACAAGAAAAGTGGCTTGCTTTTGAACAAAATAAGAACTAGGACTAATCCAACTATCTTTTCTGTTAATTATTAGTTTTATCATCTTACAAACCATCTAATGTATGAATTCTGAACACAGCATACCATTCTCTGTTGAAGAAGATCTTTCCAATTCACTGCAAGAGAAAGATTTTGTGGACGTTCAACCAGCAGAAGAACTACTTGAGAATCCGGCCTTCCAATTTTTACACGAGTAAGGCCATTGAAGCTCAAGCTTTTTTTTGGAAGTAGGCAGCAGTGGATCCATCCTGAATACAGTGGTGGTTGTAAAGTTAAAATCTTTTCCTTATTCATAATTCTTTTTGTTGATCCCTGCCCCCATGTAAAATATTTATTAATTTATTATTGATTTTTTTGATATTCAAATTTGTAAAAATCTATCCTTGTGAGGGATTTGTTGTTGGGTTGAGTTAAAATCCTGCATTTGTTTTTTGATCTGTTCATTTTGGCCACAATTTGGCACCAAATTTTATAGGAATTTTTCATTTTGTGGTTGAGGCATTTCTCTCCACCCAATTTTCTTTGTACAAAATTTGAACATTTATTATTAGTAATGGAAAATATGTTGGATTTACTTGTATTTTCTTTTTTTTCTTAAAGAAGTTTTTGTTCTATTGATATATATATTTCTTTACTGATTTTCGACGAGCCGGGTCGGTTTAGCAACGGGCCGGTTCAGGCGGACCGGCCGGTCTGAACCGACCCATGGCCACGTCTATTATAAGCAACTATTGTATAATTTGAAAATGAGATTAATATTGTATGAAAAATAGCCATTAGAAGAAAAATTAGGAATTAGGATGCATAAAGATTGACCAGCAATATCAATGTAATTAATGCATAGTGACAAGTATCTAAAAATCAAAATCAACATAATGAGGAAATCACATGGATGCCCCCAAAAAAAACCCTTCTCCACCATAAAACTTCCACACCATTAGGGACCATACTTCTTCAAGGCTTTTGGACCCAAGCCCCCTTACTGGACCATTTTTAGCCCTCATACTATACAACTGTAAGTGTAAGGATGTTCACTAATTTGACCAATTCTTTGGGTCTACCTAAAATTTCATTAATTGCTTGTTTCATTAGAAAAAAAGGGCTATATGGATAGGGTTGCATAAAAAAAAAAAAAAAAAAAAAAAAAAAAAAAAAGTGAATGGTGTGATGGAGCAGGTGGGTTGGCCTTGGAGTTCACCTGAAGGGCTTAG